>JACEGR010000444.1:0-264318 GCA_014170235.1 Listronotus bonariensis | reverse complement strand
TTTAAATTTTAATATACATACATATAGATGTATAAACAAGTTCATTTAGTCACAGAGTATTTGGATTTCATTGCAATTTCAAGTTCTCTTGATTATTATTAAAAATAAAGACTTGCGGTTTTCGCGAACTGTTACTACTTTTTGATAAAATAAAAGATGACACTAAACGTTTTTCATGACCTTCTTAATTTTTGACATACAAGACGAAATTAATTTTTTCCATATACATAATTTATATTTTAAAAATATATAAAAATTTTAAAAACCATAACAACACCACTTTTGTGTAAATTACAAAATAACTAAAATACGAACAGTGTCCAAAAATGGAGAAAAAATGAATTTCACCCTGTACGTCAAAAAGGAAGAAAATCATGAAATAACTTGTGTGTGGTTCGCTTTAGTATACTGACGTAAAATTACCACTGTCTACATAGTTTATTTATTTAAAGCAATTAAACCAATTTATAAATTTGGAAAATCCTTCTTATCAAAAACGGCTTTGATTCAAGTACGTACATATACTTTTTTTTCTAAATAAAATTGCATACAAATATAAATATTTACATAAAACCGGTTTTGAACCAATAACCCAACATCCTTATCAGCTACTTATCAGCATTTTAAATTCACTTTCAATAAAGGAGACCTCACACCTCGGAACTTTGCTTTGCTAGTAGAAATATATAATGAGCGACCAAAATGAGGATTTTTTTAACAAATTGGTAAAATCCATTGAACAGGCTAATGAAAAACAAACTAAAGATTTAGAAGCAAAAATAATCTCCGAAATAACTACAGTAAAAACAGAAATACTAGAAATTAAAGAGCTGGTTCAGCAAGAAACAAATAGAAGAGAGATAGTTGAAAAAAAGCAGGATATTTTGGAAAATAAATGTGAATACATACAGAGAGCCTTGAAAAAGAATAATATACTTATTTTTGGGTTGCAATTCGAAGAAGTAGAAAATTTGGCCTCACAGACAGTAAATCAACTCAATACATTGCTTGAGCTGAATTTAACGTTGGGTAGCATAAACAACATATTTCCTATTGGCAAATCAAACGATAGAAAACCAATAGTAGTAAAATTTTTGTCATATTTTACAAAAATAGAAGTTCTCAAAGCTTGTAAAAAATTAAAGGGAACGACAATTAGTATTTCCGAAGACCTTACTCCCAGAGAAAGAGAAATTAGAAAGATATTGGTAAAACATAAAAAGTTGGCAGAAGAAAAGGGAAATAGAGCATTTATTAGGAAAAACTTGCTGTATGTAAACGGCGAAGTATACACACATGAAAGTCTGGAAACTCAAAATAACGAACAAGAAGCACTAGTACATAACCAATTGAGAAAAATAAATAGTGCACCGGCTACACCTTCAAAGCCGCTTCAAAGTACTGAGATTGAACATACAAAAGAAGAGGAAGAAGAACCTAAGGCCACTAAATCTGACAGTGAAGACGGTGGTATCACTCAAATAAGCCCAGAAGTCGACCATTTGGGAAAAAGAAAGCAGATGGAAAAACATGCGGGACCCGTTACAAGAAAGTTTAAACAAAGTCAAAAACTTCCAATCGAACCATCTGCGCAACCAACAAAAGCTAGCACAAAAAAACAATAAACAAACAGACAGCTGTTAATAAATTATGTATGTTATAAGTTATAATTGGGACAGCATTAATTAGCCATTAGTATTTGGCCATAGCTTATCACCGTATGTAGTCTTGTAATCGTATTTCACTTTTTATTCCTTTTTGTTATTAAAAATATATTATATTAGATTCTTTCTTTTTTAATTTTTTTGGCTTGTATCATTTCTTTTTCCTAGAAGGTAATTAATTATAGTTTAGATTTTTATTTAGAACTTACCAAATATGAATCAGTACGTGTTAGATTTTCAAATCGATTGCATTGAGACTAAGTGCGCAGAATCTGTGAATGAATGTCATTCTATATTAGGCATTAATAATTACCGTAAATTTTCAATTTTTCATAATAATATAAGAAGTTTAAACAAAAACTTTTTAGAGCTGCAAGTACTTTTAGAAAGCTTTAATAAATATACATTTGATTTTGTTGCTCTTACAGAAACATGGCAGTTACCAGATCTAGATTTGTTGCAGATCCCTGGCTACGATATTGTATACAATGAGGGAAAGAATAATAGATCGGATGGGGTTGTGATTTATATTAAAAAAGAAATAAACAGCCAAAGTAGCATAGTTTGCTTGGGAGGCGTTAAAGCTATAAAAACAAACCTAATTCATGAAAACAAAAATATTGAAATTATTTCTATTTATAGATCTCCCTCCCAGAGCCCACGTGAATTTTACCAAAATCTGTACAATTATTTATCTAATCATAAAGACAGTAAGTATGACTTACAGATAATTTTAGGAGATATAAATATTAACATATTAGACAAAAATACTGATTTTGTAAATGAATACCTTAACACTCTTTTAGAACACAGATACTTGTCGGCAATAAATAAAAAGACTAGAATTTGCCGAGAAAGTTCTTCCTGTTTGGACCATATTTTTATTAAATCAAAAAATTCCGAATATTCATTTTTGCCAATTGTTTTACAAACCCCAATTACTGATCACTACCCTATTATTTTGGAGTGCTCTTCGAAATCACAAAACACAAAAAAATTCTCATAGTAATAAAAGTGTAACATATTTAAATCATTCTAAACTTACCGACAAACTTAAAGAAGAGTCTTGGGATAATGTATACAACAGCAAAAATCTAGATAATGCTGTAGATACTTTTATCCAGCGACTTAACGCCCTAATACAGTTATCTAGCGTAACAATAAATATTAAAAAAGAGAGAGAAAAAGAACTCCATGGATTACTAAGGCTCTAGTTGTATCAATAAATTCAAAAAATATTCTCTACTTAAAACATAAACAAAATCCAAATAATCAAGAAATATTAAACTCCTACAAAAGTTATAGAAATAAACTTAATAATTTAATTAAAATTACAAAAAATAATTATTATAAAGAACTTATTAATGAAAATGGAAACTCTTCAAAAAAATTATGGAATTGTGTAAAGGAAATTGAAAATAAAAAATCGCATGCTACCATTTCCACCATCAAGACCAAAGAAAATACAATAACTGATAACGAAGTTAAAATTGCTGATACTTTTAATGATTTTTTTACCAACATCGGTGCAGAACTTGCATCAAAAATTAAAGTTATTCCTGAACAATTTAGGCAAAAAAGTTTTAAACTCATTTTACTTAAAACAAACAAATGCTTCTGAAATGAAGAAAATAATAAGAGAATTAAAAGATAAAAAGTCTCCCGGTCTCGACGGCATTAAGGCCGAATTAATTAAAGAAAATAGCATATATTTGGCCGATCCTCTTGTCTATTTATTTAATAGATCCTTCTCTGAAGGGATATTTCCGTCCGCATTTAAAATAGCTAAAATTATACCAATTTTCAAAGCCGGAGATAAAAACGAAGTATCCAATTATAGACCAATTTCACTAATCTCAGTCTTATCAAAGATTTTGGAAACATTAATAAAAAATCGTATTACAGAATTTTTAAATAAATATAACATATTATCAAATAAACAATATGGCTTTAGGACTTCTAGGTCGACGCAGGACGCAGTAGCTTACCTAACAAGAATAATAATTGATGCAGTGGATTCAAAACAGGCAGCTTTATGCGTTTTCGTCGACCTAGCAAAAGCC
Source organism: Listronotus bonariensis (assembly GCA_014170235.1). NCBI lineage: Eukaryota > Metazoa > Arthropoda > Insecta > Coleoptera > Curculionidae > Listronotus > Listronotus bonariensis. Next base: position 260,591 of record JACEGR010000444.1, on the reverse strand, counting down.
TTTGATACAGTGAGTCATCCAGAATTGCTAGAGTCCCTGGATAACATCGGATTCAGAGGTATTTCTTTTAAGCTTCTTCAAAGCTACTTATCAAACAGAACACAATGTGTCAGTATCAAAAACTCAATAAGTGATTTAAAAACGATAGAATACGGAGTTCCCCAGGGGACAGTACTTGGTCCTCTTTTATTTAGCATATATTTAAATGATATATTTAGTACAGATATTAAGGGAGAGGTTATCAGCTTTGCTGATGACACAGCAATTTTTATAAACATTCCAACTGGTCTGATCTAAAAAATTTGGTAGAAAAAGATTTTGTAAATGTGGTTACCTTTTTAAACAATAAAAAACTAACAATCAATTGGAAAAAAACTAATTTTCTGCCCTTTACATCCTACTCAAGAAACTTACCACCTTATTCTGAGCTTGAAATAAAAAGTAACTACTTTGAGTATAAAATTAAAATGACTAACAAAACGAAATATCTCGGAATTATGTTGGATAGTCATCTTAGATGGGATCAACATGTTAATATGATAACCGGCAGACTAAGGTCTTTGATCTCAAAATTTAAATATTTTAAACAAATATTTGACTTAAAACAACTAACAACCCTTTACTACGCACTGGTACAATCTCACCTTGTCTACGGTATTGTGGCTTGGGGAGGTGTAACAAATCATTACTTAAAAAACTAGAAGTTACGCAGAAGTGGATACTAAAAATAATCTTTAATAAATCCTATATGTACCCGAGTGATCAGCTCTACGAAGAGAGTGGAGTCTTTGATGTCCGACAGTTGTTTTTTAAAGGTCTAGCACTTCAACAGTACAAAAACAAAGAAAATAGTAAACTTGTAGAACATAAGCACTTTACACGACAAAGAAGCCACCAACTCGTGGTTCCAAGAGTCTACAAAACTGTTGGACAAAGATGTCACTCTTACCTCTCTCCTCTGGTCTATAATACTTTGTATTGTATTCCTTTTAAGTTAAATCTATATTTAATTGAAGGTCATAGAAACTAGTTTTGTTGGAATATTGTCCTTTTAGTTTCATTTTAAGTTAGTTTTGAGGTAACCTTTATACTGAGTGGAAGTGCTAGCTCTGACAACGTGTTTATTCTTGAAGTGAAAATTATTTTGTAAATTTTGTAAAATGGATAGAAAATCTTCGAAATTTAGTTCTGCACGGCCATGCAGATCAAAAAAAAGGAGATTTTCAGGTAATCAATTTACTGTAGAAGAAGAAACCAGTTTCACTAGTGCATCTGCAGCAAAATTATAAAAATTCGCAGGATGAGGAAGTTATAATTAATAACAATTACGGTTATTGTATTCTAGAATTTTTTTCTGTTTTTACCACGCTTTCAACATTGATCCTGTGTTCTACATGTAAAAAAGAGATAAAATTTAGTCGTGCAGCTGCTCGTGGGTTAGGGTTTAAAATTGCTTTACAATGTGAGTGTGAGCAAGTACGATATATTCAATCATCGCCCTTTATAAATAAAGCATTCGAAGTAAATCGAAGAATTGTGTCAGCTATGAGATTGCTAGGAGTTGGAAGGGAAGGTATAAACATATTTTGTAGTATGATGGACATTTGTCAAGGCTTGACTATTGGTACATACTACAGTTGTCTTGACAATTTATACACGGCCGCTTCAGCAGTTTACGATCAAATTATCTCAAAAGCCGTAAGAGAAGAAAAGGAATTAGTATTAGAGTCTGATCCTCACGCTAATCCTAATCATTTGACTGTTTCCGGTGATGGCACGTGGAAAAAACGAGGCTTCAATTCTCTCTTTGGTGTTACTACGCTCGTCGGCAAGTACAGTAAAAAGTTGTTGATACGATAGTAAAATCAAGTTTTTGTCAAGGGTGTAATCTATGGAAACACAAAAAAAATGATGACATCGAAGCTTATCGAGATTGGTATGAAGAGCATGAAGAAGTATGTACCATAAATCATAAAGGAAGCGCTGGAAAAATGGAAGTTGATGCGGTTGTTGAAATGTTTGGGAGGTCGGAAACCAAGCATAATGCCAAATATATCCGATATATCGGAGATGGTGACTCAAAAACTTTCAAAGGCATTCTTGATATTAACCCCTACAATGATAATCCGGTAGTAGAAAAAAGGAGTGTGTTGGGCACGTTCAGAAACGCATGGGTTCACGGTTACGTAAAGCCAAAAAAGATAATAAAGGTATTGGTGGCAAAGGCGCTGGTAAACTCACTGATAAGCTAATCAATGAATTGTCTTTATATTATGGTTTGGCGATTCGTCGAAATCCAAATTCTGTTGAGGACATGAAGAGAGATGTGTGGGCAACCTACTTTCATAAAATTTCAACTAACGAAAATCCTCAACACATGAACTGTTCACCTAGTTGGTGCAAGTATCAGAAAGCAGTAGAAGACGGCACTATTGACGAATTTGACCACAAAAATCCTCCTCTAAATGATAACGTTATACAAGTAATAAAACCAATTTATGAAAGTTTATCAGCTGATTCTTTATTGGAACGATGTTTGGGTTCTGAAACCCAAAATAATAACGAATCGTTAAATTCATTGATTTGGACTTTTGCTCCAAAGCACATTCACGCTGGACCGAAGACGATTGAAATTGCCACTTTCTTCGCAGTTAGTATTTTTAATGAAGGTTATATACCCATATTGAAAATCTTAGCTGTGATGGGAATCACGATTGGCCCAGAAGCTAATGCTTTTGCAGCGAGACGGGACGAAGCGCGTATCGAGCGCTCGGAATTCCGGACTTCAGAGGCGTCAAAGGAGGGTAGAACTGCTCGTCTTCATGAGAGAACATCGGAGAATGAGCATTTTGAAGTAGAGGAAGGATTTTTATATGGAGCAGGAATAGCTGATTAAAAATATGTAAGTATTCTGTATCATTCTATAAGTAAAATTGTCGAAAACTTGTCTCAAAACTTTGAACGCGTTTTTCTCGAAACTACTTTTTCGAGCTGGCGGTAAGGATATATCGAGTTCTAATGGACCGATTTACTTCAAATTTGGAGAGGATGTTCTTTATACATCTCTTCATCGGGTGGCCCTTGCCCAAAAATATAACTTCTCATTTAGTATTTTTAAAAAATTCGGAATTGTTAAAAAACATGCAAAAAAAATTTTTTTTTCAAACTGCCGCCATTTTGTAAAAAATTTTTTTTAACTTATCCAAGGGTGATATGATAGCGACATTTATAATAATTAAGAATCCGTCTGGTTTTTGTTTTTCAGATCACCAGGAGGGTTGGAAGAATGCACGCCAGGACACCCTCTTTTATTTAGACCCCCACTTTGACTACTTGTAACTTTGTAAATTTTAATTTTTTTTTTTTAATTTTTTTATGTATTAATAACATATCGATAAACAAATGATAAAAAAATTGATAGTAAAAATATTTTTTTTCCTTTGTAGAGCGCTTCAAAAACCGGGCGAAATTCATGCCTCTACACTAGAATACCCCCTAAATGCGGGCGTTTTTAATATTTTTTGCCCTAGGGCGTAAAAGTGCAATTTTATGCCCTGAAATGGGGCGCAAGTAACTTGGGTATGCTTAACTCATTTCTAAAGAAAATGTTACTTAGTGACTTTTACCTTTATATCGACAAAATAAAAGCTATCACTGTGTTTTAAGTAGTGCAAGCGTATAATGGGCTAAATTTAACTTTTAACCTGAAATTTTTAGCCAGATTCATCATCTGCAAATATTGGATAATTTTACATTTTAAAAATGGTTCTTTGCTCTTGCATAACAAGGACAAAGTAAATTAACTACGGTTTTGTTCTCATGCGGAAACATACATAAATGAACTTCCATCCGACTGATTTAAATTATGCTCGTTACTATTTTGTAAGTTTCTATAAAAACGATCATTTTCGAGTAGTTTACAGTCGTGCTAGTTTTTTAAATTAAATAAAATTTCACAAGTGTTACCGCCTGGATATTTTTTTACAATTCAATTATATCTACATATTAAACTATTAAAAATAGCATCCATTTTTAAATTTTAAAATTAGGAGTAATAAACATAAAACATAACAGGTTCCTAAACCCATCACTAAACCTGACTTGAAAAACAAACGCAGAGCTATGCAGATATCATTTTCGCAGGATCTTAATTTAATATTGGATTGGGGCGGCAAAAACTCATCCATTTTAATGCATCCAAAACACAATCATGTTCCTTGTCGCAAAAAGAGTCATCAAATACTCATCCTCTATTTATGAGCGGCCAAGTTTTACAGAGCAAAGACACCTTTAATCTTGTGGGCGTCACATTTGAAAGTAACCTTAACTGGCATAAACACATTGTATCTATAGCCACGGCAGCTTCAAAAGCTTGGATTTCTCTTTCGAGCCAAAAAGTATTTTTTCACTTCTAATTTATACACTTTATATGTGTCCCAAATCCGACCTCCCTTGGAATATTGTTCCCATATCTGGGGCATGGCGTCCCTCACAACCCTAAGCATTCTTGATTCTATTGAAAGAAGAGCTATTTGTCTCATTAATGATCCTTCTCTTACAGAAAGGCTTCCCTCTCTTGTCCATCGTCGGGCTGTGGGGGATTTATCGCTTTTTTAAAGGTACTTCCATGGCTTCTGCTCTGAAGAATTGTCCAGTATAGTTCCTTCACTCACGGTTCCCAACAGAGAAACTCGTGGTTCCGCGCGTGTGCATCTCTATACGGTCCAACTGGACAGGCCCCGAACTTCTCACATTGTTCGTTATTTTATCCCTAGAGTTTCTAGATTGTGGAACCTGCTGCCCGCGGAGGTCTTTCCTTCCCCCAAATCTTCAAGTATTTAAGTCCCGTGTCAACTCTCCCTCTTACCTCGCTTAAGACAGCGTACGTTAGTATTTAGGCTTTAAACCTTCGTGGTTTGTCTAAAGATTAAAAAAAAACATAACTTGATAAAATATGAGTTAAATATAACTAAATCCATTCCACAAACTGGAGGTTACTATAATTTCATACCATTCGAACAAAAATATAATCATAGCTTTCTGAGATATCTGGCAAAAACGTAAATTTGACTACATATATCGATTTTAATTTTTTCTGACTTTATTTAAAGAGATATGAAAAAACTAATGACACTTTTCATTGGCACTTTTTAGTTACTACATGATGGTATTTTTAGATTTCATATCCGACGTTTCGTTCTGAAGAAACCATCATCAACTTTATTTTTTTATATGGCACAAAAAAAGTACACCTTTTATCTAATCCCCTTTTTTATTACAAATTTAACGATGTATCACATGCCATATTTTTAATTTTAATTAAAAGGAAAAATTCAATTTTTAAAGGTATTTTTAAGTAGGCCTTGCAAACAAATGCTTTGATCGAGTATATAACATGATTTAATGTCATCATGTTTTTTTCTGAATATTCCTTTTATCAAGATAAAACTGGCTTCTTAAATTTCAAGCCAGCCATATAAAAAAATAAAATTGATGATGGTTTCTTGAAAACGAAACGTCGGATATAAAATCTAAAAATACCATCATGTAGTAGCTAAAAAGTGACAATAAAAAGTGTAGTTTCTTTTATATCTCTTCAAATAAAGTCAGAAAAAATAAAATCGATATAGTTAAATTTTCGTTTTTGCCAAATATGCAGCGGGCCATAAATTTTTTTCACTTTTTTAAAGGGCATGTAAAACACCTTTTTCCTAATTTAACCTAAGCTGTTCTACAATAGGTGCTGAGATTCCCATTTTTTTTGTCTTTTTTCACCCTTTCGGGGTCATCCCATCCCTAGGTGGTGCACTGCAGCCTGAAGGCTTATTGTACCTTGACCCCTACTCCTTCTCATTCACACACCATTCATTCCATAACTTGGATGGTTGTTGCTCGGTCCGCATCCCCGAGCAGCAACACCGTGTGCCGTTGCCCAAAACACCGCTGTCGCCGGACACCCATCCAAATAATTGGCGCGCATTCCACTGCTTAACTCCGGAGATCGACGCTCGCCGATACAACCGAAGCCGCCACAAGCGCGCCTTGAGATTCCCATGCTTAGGATCCTTATCTTGGACACACTGAATATAATAGGTACGCTCCATTATTACATGAATATCTATTATATTAGTGCTTTTTAGCCTATCATGTTGGTTATTCTGATACCCAATCATGCAATGTTGTCACGTTGACAGTGCTTTTTGACGTTGATTTGAGTCATTTTTTCATGTTAACCGTATTCATCTAAGTGGTTCAAACCGCATTTAAAAGGACAATAAAAATATGAGAGTTAAATAGAGATAGGTGTTCAAATGTTTTTAAAATGTTTTGAACCCTATTAACACGAAAAAACGTCTTTAATCGATTTTATTGTTTTTTTATTTATTAGTTTCTTAATTCTTTGGCCTTTTTTCCGGTTTTTCAACGTATCTATAGTTATTAGCAGTTTCGAACCTCTTCAAGATTTCAAATTTTGTGTCCGTACTGATTTAAATCTGTTCTTTAAAGAACAAACATAGATAAAAATGCCGAAGCAGTAGATGCAAGGAGCTTGTTGCTTCTCTAATAAGCTATTTAAAGCAAGAACGCGAAATAATGGACCTTTGTAGCTGAAGTAAGAGAAGTTAGTTACAGTGAATTCCAGTTAATAGGTATTATGGTGACTTCACACAAAAAGTAGTTTTAACCTAATATTTACTTTGACACTAACTCATGCATAAATAAAAGCAACTATATGTAGTGATAAGATTATTTTTATACTGCTTCATTGCTTTTGGGATAATATTAAGAGACAACAATGAGACGAGTAACTGGTCCTATGGATGGTATTTGTCCGTTGTATTTATCTCTTTCTGGTTTAACGCAAGTTCCAATAAATATGTCTTTGTCTTTCATCATGGCAGGTTATCGTAGATGGAGCAATCATCGCTTTGCCCTGGTTGCCAAGTTGTTTACAATTTTTGCATGTAAACTTTAATGTCTTTTTTGGCTCACATCTAATTAAGAGAAAGAAAATATACCATGAATTGAATATTTTTAACTTGACAACGTTGCCGCAGGCAGTCACGCCGAAATGTAATTCGATATTTGTGTTTGATATTTTTCAATGGCCGATTTGTTTGGAGAGTTTGTTTACATTTTCTGTGATTTATTGTGTGTTTCGTGGTTTTTGTTACCTTTAATTGGACTTTGAATATTGACTTTTATTAGTGATCACAGTGTATATATTAAATTTGTGCTTTTCAACAGATAATTTAAGGTAATATTGACATAGTTATATTTAAAAAAAATCGTTATAAAAACCAAATAAATGACATTTTTAATTAGGTGTGTGTAATTATTGAACTAAACCCCAATATTTTATATTAATAGGAAACAAAAACAAGTACCTAACATTAAGGGCAAAAATAGCACGGCTATATAATTTGAATTTGGCGGGCAAACAATAAAGTCGACTCACTCGCCATCTGCGTTTCCCTTCCTTGAAGACAGACAAGGAAGGCCCAGCAGCTATCTCTCTCTCTCGGATAATTTATTTACATTTAGTTGCTCGTCTCATTCTTGTCTCTGATGGTATATAATATAGAGTTCTTTTTGGACAGTTAAGAGAAAAACTCCAGCTTTTCATGCTATTCACCTGGTCCCTCTCTACTGTCTAAGTTTGCCTGCCTCACAGGACTCATCAGTGGCTGTACCGGGTCCATGATAAATAACACGAAAAGAAGAGTCTTATAAGAAAAATGTCACTGTTCGACGGTAAGATATTAACTCACCGTTGATAATAAAGATTTGTGTAGATGTGTAGTTTAAATATACATGTTTCTTTAAATTCAGAGTAAGAATAGGTAATTTCAAGTCAAATTTATTTTGTGATCAATTTATAGAGAGATCTTAGGCATAAGTTGAACCTAAGAGAAATAAAATGATTATTACTTATATTTACCATGGGTATAATTATGTATAGTTTAAAAATATATTTTAAAAATGGTGGAACTTTCATATTAATTCCAAGTTAGTCCAAAAGTGATATTTAATAATGGCAACTTAACGTTAGTTTTTGATAATAAAATTTTGATTACTTTGATCACAGATTTTTTTGTGTGAAGGTTTACTGATTTTTTAAACCAATAAAATACATTTTTTGTTCAGGCGTTCTTATCAAATTATAGATAATTCCAACTAAGCTTGCAACATAAGATGACAATTGATAGTCAAGTTTTTCTTGTCGTTGAGGCAGTTATCGGGTATTTTAAATATTTTTTATTATTTATTGAATAAATGCAATAAAACATAAAAGAAGAATTAGTCTACAATAAGTGTTTTGGTAATTGTCATCATAAATGCCGTAAAAAAATCTGCCATGAAGCAAAAGGTGCAAAGTCGGATTTGTTATGCCTGCAGTTTAAGTGTAAATATTCAAAAACTTACGTTATGTCACTTTATATAAAATTACGCTACCGATTTTTATTAGCTAATTTACCGAATTGCAACACTGCTACTCCTAAATTTGAATTCCCTATAGTGAACAGAGTATAGATAGTCGGAATATATGTGCGCCTCTGGCAAATCTTGAAAGTTGTGGATTTTGGTGCGGTGAAACTCAACAAGCCGGAGTTTGTTTGAACGCCAGATGCTCTTACAAGCAACAACTTTGCTGTATTTGTAGTGTTTCCTATACCGGAACTTATAAGAGCATCCCGAAAATCACATTTCGGCTAGATCTCCCTTTTAGAAGATTAGGGCAGGGACGATTTTTAATACGTGTTGTTAAAGTTTATTTTTATTTTTGCTTATAGGCATTTTATTTTTTAAAGAATATTAGAGTTTTATTGCAAGTTGCCTTATTAAGCTCGGGAATTATTAATACCGGCCTTATTTAAATAGTGCTTGTACCCATAATTTAGCGTTATTGCAAATCATGTTGACAATACCATTAACCTAAAAAAAGGGGAAAATTTTTTAGTAGTTTTTCTTTACTGTTTTGTGTTGTGGGGTTTTGTTTTACACAAATACAAAAATACATTTGAAAAAGCAAGGTTTTAAGTATTTAAATTTCTACAAACTTTTCGATTTTGTGATCGGCAGCCGTTCGGTTAGACGAACAGTTCCGAAGTTAAAATAAGGCCAAAATAAGGCACGACCTTAAACCGACATAAATAAAGCTAGACACTATACTTATTAAGGGAGTCCTTATTCTACCATCATATGCGCCAGCTCATTTGTAAAAATAAGGCCGGTATTATTAGTGCCTGGCCTTATTTTACTGTGCAATAAATCTATATTTTCTGTTGCCAAATAAACAAAAATGTTCAAATAAAATGTACGAAGTGTTACAGAATAGTATTAAAAAATTTAAGAGCCGATTCTACATCAAAAATAGTTATAAGAGAAAGTTTATACAAACATTAATCCGCAAATTTTTTATTTCCAAAATATGTATGTTAAAAACACTTCTTTTAGTTAAGAATTTTGGACTGGATATAAAAAATTGTTCGACTGAATATAAAAAAATATATATTATTTATTGTTGTTATTACATTAAAGTAAATAAACTACATAAAATTTGTTAAACGGTTTATTTACAAAAAAAATGATCTAGGTTATGTACTAAAAGCTAAAAAAAATCGCCAAGTCCTAGCTACCAGCTTCTCATCAATTTGAGGTATTGAACAAACAGATATAAAATCTTTAAAAGTTGCGTATTCAAAGTAAATATTGTGATAGAAATTTTACGTGCCAAACAATTTTATATTTGTCTGGTTAGTAACCCAAATTGATGCGACGGTAGCTAGGTCTTGCCGAATTGTGTATATCTTTTAGTACATAACCTGCATCATTTTTATTGTAAAAAACGTTTTTTTTTTATCTTTGGACAAACCACGAAGGCTTAAAACCTAAGTACTAACGCACCGTGGGTGTCTTAAGCGAGGTAGGAGGGAGTTTGTTGACACCGGACTTAAATACTTGAGGATTTGGGTGGGAAGAAAAGAACTTCGCGGGCAGCAGGTTCCACATTCTAGAAACTCTAGGGATAAAAGAACGAACAAAGTGGAAGGTTCGGGGCCTGTCTAGTTGAACCGTATAGGGATGCATACGCGCGGCACCACGAGTTTCTTTGTTGAGAACCGTGAGTGGAGGAACTATACTGGACAATTCTTCAGAGCAGAAGCCATGGAAGTACCTATAAAAAGCGATAAATCCCCCGTAGCCCGACGATGGGCAAGAGAGAAAAGCCTTTCTGTAAGTAAAGGATCATTAATGAGACAAATAGCTCTTCTTTGAATGGAATTAAGAATGCTTAGGGTTGTGGGGGACGCCACGCCCCAGATATGAGAACAATATTCCAAGAGAGGTCGGATTTGGGACACATATAAAGTGTATAAATTAGAAGGGGAAAAATACTCTTTGTCTCGAAAGAGAAATCCAAGCTGGTGTGGCTATAAATACAATGTGTTTATGCTATTTAAAGTTACTTTGAAATGTGACACCAACAAGATTAAAGGTGTCTTTGTCTAACCAAAACTTGGCCGCTCATAAGTAGAGGATGAGTATTTGTTGTCCAATTTGTTTTCCAAATCAGGTGTAGTGATGGGTTTAGGAGCCTGAAAACTGGAGTGAAGGGTACTATCGTCGGCGAAACTTGTGTTTAACATATTTTTTTTATAAATAATTTATTTTATGGTTAAAATATTTTATTTTAAACTTAGTAAACTTTTATTTTTTACATAAGTGTCTATTAGGCTTTATTCTATTGTTAGTTATCATAGGCGCCAGAACAGGAATGCAGGGAGGATGCACTTACACCCCTCTAGCTTCGGGGTAGTTTCGGAAAATGTAAGAAAAAGTATGTTTTTTTTGTAGTGTAAAAATCAAGTTTTGGTTGCTTTTTAAAGGATTTTGCACCCTCCTGGCTTTTAAATGTGCGAGGCATGGTATATGAATAAAAGAGAAATGTATGGAAAAGAAACGTTTTTAAAGTAAAAGCTCTTTTTAGATGAGGATCCTTTTTTAAAAATTACCTATTTTAAAGTGAAAAGGTTTTTTAAAAGACAATCTTTTTTTTGCTGTTAATTTTTTTCTTTCCTCTTCAAAATTTTAAATTTTTTGCATCCCCCTAGATGTCATTCTGCCGGCGCCCATGTTATTTATTATTTTAGAATTTACCTATCTACTTTTGTTAACCTATATACCGATTAAAAAAAATATTTTTAATAACAGACATAAGTAATGATAAAAAAAATATATATGATGTTTTACAATAATTTCAACCATTTAATACTTAGGTTTAAAAACAACTATTAAAAACATAATTTTGTTCCTTACCGAATATTGACAAGAATTTGCTGACACTGATTCGTACCTAAAACAAAAAATATATATGTGTATTTATAGCAAAGCTGCACAGAACTAAAAAAGAAGCATATACTCGTTTAACCGTCTTAAAATGTTCATAGACCAGCAAAGCAACAACGAAGAAAAAATGAGGTGTTACCGTTTTTACATGCCAGAATTCTTTCTCTAATCTCTACCTATTGGTGTTCTATGCGCGATAGACCATCTCATTTCCACGCATTGTCTATGAACCTCTGTTTAAATTGGCTAAAGGTCAAGGATAAAAAAAAAATAAAAAAATTAGAAAAAAATTATCAATTAGATATAAACTAGGTTTCATTAAGTATTTGTTGTTGTGGTTACATAACTGCTTAACTCTTTGAGGAGCAAGAAAAACCAGAAAAAAATGCCCTGGTGGGGCCGAACACTTTTAATTTTAAAAACACAAATAAATTAATCTCTTACACTTCAAATTAGTTGTAACAAAAAATGTTTTTGTATATTTTCTTTATTTTTTTTTTAAATATATTACCTTTAATGGGGTGGAACACTTTTTATACCCCCAAGCCGCAAGCAAAAAAGACATATCTAACTTATAAATAGCTAAAAAATATTTAAAAAGTGGGATTTAGAATATCTCTTATAAAATCTGGCAAGCCAAAGTTTTTTGTAAATATAGGTGGAGGAGTAGTTTCGGAAATACTGGACCATTTTTTTTTTTCACCCTTTCGGGGTCATCCCACCCAGGTCCGACGACCGCCCCTCCAGGTGGTGCACTGCAGCCTGAAGGCTTATTGTACCTTGACCCCTACTCCTTCTCATTCACACACCATTCATTCCATAACTTGGATGGTTGTTGCTCGGTCCGCATCCCCGAGCAGCAACACCGTGTGCCGTTGCCCAAAACACCGCTGTCGCCGGACACCCATCCAAATTATGGGCGCGCATTCCACTGCTTAACTCCGGAGATCGACGCTCGCCGATACAACCGAAGCCGCCACAAGCGCGCCTGGACCATACCGGAGACTCTTAGTATTTTTATATTATTTTAGAACCGTTCAATTCTGTACTGTAATTTTTATTGTACTTCCGAAAGCGGAAAATCAACATCTAAGTCAAAAATTTTTTTTTAGTATTTTAGGATGCAGTAATATACATAGGTTCAGGCTGTAATTCTCCACCAATATCTAAGATCTACCTTAACAAAATCATCTTTATGATACAGTAACATAAGGATGCTTCGGTCGAGCCACGCTGCCAACCTTGCTTAAAACCTCTCCGACATAAACACCTCCTTAGAATCAATATTGGAATTTATCGGTTCTTCCATTTCATGGCAATGTTCTATCTCCATATAAAACTCTTTCATATTTATATGATCCAATCAAAAAAAAAAAAAAAATACCATAAGTTATGGTGGTACAAAAAAGTACCACCTAATAAAGGCATTTTTTATATATTATATATTTTTTTTACTGAAATTATATTAACATAATAATATAAAAATAAATAATAATTAAATATTTTACTTATATTATTTTACTAAAATAAAACAAAATGTACAATTTTTTTACCAAAATTTTGAGCTTTAAAATAAGTGGAAAAATTGTAAAGATCCTAATCGCCATCGTTTTGCTATGCTGTTTTTATTTCCCGATTTTTGCTCAAAATATTTCGAAAGCCTAGCGCGATATTTCTTGAAAATTCTAGATCATTCTTTAATCTTCCACCATACTATAAAAGGGCGACGGGAAACCTCCGATCGATTAGTATAGATTCGACTTTTGTGGTGTAAACTTCGAGAAATTGACAAGTAAAGATTTTGTCGTTGTAACCATAGTTACGTTGGATTGTTAATAAAGGTATAAAAACGAAAGCACGTGTTTTTATACGAGGTGATCGGAACAATATAATTTTTTAATTTTCTTAAGTCTTATAAGACATGGTTTTAGCGTAAAAAATAATAAGAATTTTATTGCATAGAGAAAGCAGTGTCGTACTATATTTTTTTGTTAATTTTAATCTCACTTAAATGCAAGTAGAATAAATATCAAAAATATGGTTGTACTGTATGCAAAATTTTCCTAAAACAGATATGATGAAAAAAAAATTAATTTTACTACCCTATGCATCATAGGTTTTAATTTTTTTACAAGGTAGGGTGTTTTAAAATTTTCTCCTTAAAATTTCCCTAAGATTAACACTCTTAAGAATAATCGCCTATTCCAAAATAGCCTGTTTATTTTTTTCCTGGACACATTCTTTCTGGTAACCCAAGAAAAAAATTATGGCAAAATAAAATTTGCAAATTAGGTTAAGAATAAAAGTTGCTACAACAATAAAAGAAAATAAAGAACCGCAGGTCACTTAAACTCAATTTGACTGTAATTTTATTATCTTAAATTTAATACTCGCAGTCTCTGCTTCAACGAAATATTTAACTTTATTGCTACAATTAAATTAGACTCTGGCCATAATTAATGCATAATTATGTTGTTCAATTTAGATTATAACATGTTAAATCTCCCTTTCACAGCCTGTCTAATATTTAAGTATTCATAATTTAAACTCTTTTATTAAGAGATTTCTTTAATGTTGATCGTTTGCAAGATACAGGGTGTCAAAGTTTTTATTTTATTTTTTTTTAATATTTTATTTATTATTAGACACTTTTATTAAAAATTTAGTATTAAAGTATTTTTAAAAGTTAAGAATCGAAATATGCTGATGATTTTGTCGTAAAATGTAGAAGGAGCCATCTGCAATTCATTGCTTAGGTTTAAAACTTTTTGTGCCTCGGTATATTATGATTTTAGCATGGAATTTTTAATTCTTTAGATATTTTGCATCAAAAAGGTATACATTCTATAAATATGCATAATAAATATCGCTACGAGCAACAGTTTTTGAGATATTTCAAATTAAATATTTTATTCCATACCAAAGTTTGCCATTGCATTCATCCATTATCTAGGCCACCTGGTATAATTAGATCCATATTTATTTTATTCTGAAAGCGATGCCGCCAAGTACACAAAAAATGATAAAGCAAATAAACTCTTTTGTGAACAATGATTTATTTCAGCAAAAAATATTCAACCCGACGACTACCCCACGCGTTACAGGTTTTATGGTATGTCAGAGACGAAATAAGAGGATGTTTTTTAAGTACGTGATACGTGTTTTCGCAATATTTTTGTTTATTAATCTAAAAAATATGTAATCAGGTTCTGTCAGAGGCTATGTGCTTTCGAAAAGGTTTGTTTACTTTATCGTTTTTTGTGTACTGGGTGGCATCCCTTTCAGAATAAAATAAATATGGTGTTAACTATACTGTCCAAGAGGTCTGTACACATTGTTACCAAAAATTATTTGGGCCAGAAAACAACAATCTGATGCAATTTACCTTTTTTTTTTTTCGCCCTTTCGGGGTTATCCCACCCAGGCCCGACGACCGCCCTCCTAGGTGGTGCACTGCAGCCTGAAGGCTTATTGTACCTTGACCCCTACTCCTTCCCATTCACACACCATTCATTCCATAACTTGGATGGTTGTTGCTCGGTCCGTTTGTTCACCCCCGAGCAGAACACCGGGTGCCGTTGCCCAAAACCCACAATGCCGGTCACCCATCCAAGTTATGGGCGCGCACTTCACTGCTTAAGAAATTTTTTTATGTGAAATAAAACGTTTGATCTAAAATATTTTGGAATCAGTTATTCGTAACGATATTTTTCAAGTATACCTTTTGGTTCCGAATATATAGAAAAATCAAAATTATCCACTAGAGTCATAATATACCAAAGAGTAATGACACTTTAAACAAAAGCAAAAGACTGCAACAGCAAAAATTAGAGAAGCTTTTAATTCTTTACTTTAAAATCATTATTGTACTAAATTTTGTAAAAAAATAGCAAAATTAACTTAAATATTTAAAAATAACTGAAATAAAATAAAAAATGTATACCCTGTATCTCATAAACGATCAACTTTTCGGCTAGGGTAAATTGCGTTAGATCATTGTATTTGGGCCAAATGAGCCTATGGTAGCATTTTGTAAAGACCTTTTTGAGAGACCTTGTATATTAATTTAAAAAAAAATGTTACTGGCAATCGGCATGATCCGGATTTTATAAAACTTCTAGGCAATATATAGAATACCTAAAAGTGAGTCCACACTGCTATTTATATTTTGTTTTACAGAAAATAAATAACGAATTTCCAATAATGCTCTGATTTAAAATGAAAATAAAAGTAAACCTATGTTTTCCCTCATAGAACCCTTGAAAAGGGGTCATCTCATATTTGGCTTTTTCTTGGCATATATTTAGATTCAAAATTGTCCTGGAAGGGCCATCTAAAATTTCTGGCTACCAAGCTTACAATGGTAGCGGAGCCCAAGGGGAATTTCGGGATTTAGTTTAATCGGCATAATCCGGATTTTATAAAACTTTTAGGCAATGTATAGAATACTTAAAAGTGAGAACACACTGCTATTTATGTTTTGTCTTGCAGAAAATAAATAACGGATTTTCCATAATGCTCTGATTTTAAATGAAAATAAAAGTAAACATGTGTTTTCCCTCATAGACGTATTGAAAACGGGGTCATCTCATATTTGGCTCTTTCTTGGCATATATTTAGATTCAAAATTGTCCTGGAAGGGCCATCTAAAATTTCTGGCTACCAAGCTTATATTGGTAGTGGAGCCCAAGAGGGAATTTCGGGATTTAGTACAATCGGCATAATCCGGATTTTATAAAACTTTTAGGCAATGTATAGAATACTTAAAAGTGAGTACACACTGCAATTTATATTTTTCTTGCAGAAAATAAATAACGGATTTCCCATAATGTTTTGATTTTAAATGAAAATAAAAGTAAACACGTGTTTTCCCTCATAGACCCCTTCAAAACGGGGTCATTTTATATTTGGCTTTTTCTTGCCATATATTTAAATTCAAAATTGTCCTGGGAGGGTCATCTAAATTTTCTGGTTACCAAGCTTACAATGGTAGCGGAGCCCAAGGGGGATTTCGGAATTTACTACAGCGCGGCAGATTAATATACCTGAGAATACCTTGTACCCGGTTAAGTAACTTCACCAAATATGAGACCTGTATACAAGTCTCATATTTGGTGAAGTTACTTAGCCGATTATAAAAAAATATATCCATCAGACATTTTTGAGCTTGTAAGATTAGGATGGGGTCGATGGAGTCAGTTAATGACATACCAAACAGTGTATATTTCACTAATCTGACAATTTGAGAGTGACGTTAGGACATCGATGAGTTACAAAGTGGGAGGGGGGTCTTGTGGCACATTATTTAGAGTACCTTATCTTTTAAGTTTTTGATTGTCTATAAAATGGCGCCCCCAGCTTTGCGATATCCGTCAAAATAAAAAGTTAAGATCTAAATAAATTTTAAGTTTTAGGTAAAGTGCCCTATGGCGGTATTTACCAAAAGTACTTTTGTCTTAAAGTTTTAGAATCTGCAAAGCTTGATCTGTGTGCCAAATATCAACTGGATTGGTTAAAAAATAAATGCAATATGGCAAAAAAACCAAAATAAAAATTGAACTTTGATAGCTTGAAACTGAGAAACGAATGACATTTTGAAAAAAATTATATGTAGCTCTACCCTTATTTTGTCAAGGAAAATCACCTCTATGAGTTTCGTGATCGATTTTTGAATCACCCTGTATAACTGATAATATACTACATACAATTTAACCTATATTTTAATGCCATACATTTTATTGATGCTTGGATATACAAATCTAAAATTTTAGGATATAATTATTTGGTGAATTTAGTATTATTTTTACTAAAAATGAAACCAATTTTAAAAAAACGAAAATTAGATTTGTGCCCACGGATCGCTGCACTGTGCGACGGCCACTTTTTTGATATGTTCCCGTCCTGTTTGTCTAGCGACTTTGAAATATATGTAAAAAAGCTTTGGGGGCCAAATACATTCGACACCACTGGCTTCTACGTATAAATATTTACTACTAACAATTTTTACTTTTGTTGTAAATTACAAGACAACCGAAATACGATGGAAAGAGGGGGGTCCAAAAATGGAAAAAATGCATTTCGCCTTGTATGTCAAAAAGGAAGAGGGCCATAACAGCTATTTATGTATCAAGGGCGTTACTAGGACTATAATGCCCTGAAGGTCGAAATAGCGGGCTCTGGCCCGCGGGCTAGATTTCGACCTGATGGGCATTATACTCCAGTAAACCCCGTGGTGCATACAATGCTTTGTTTTACCCAAAAAGAGATGACTAATTACATTATTTATTCGCAATATAAAAATAAGTTGCACCTGTACCTGTATACGTAAGTAGATAATGACTGGTGTTAAGTTTGACTTTGATGTTTCTATCAGTTAGTCAGTTGGCATTTTTTATTTAACGATTTGCTCAAAATGGAAGAAATTAAACAAAATATAAGAGAAAAGGCCATAAAAGCAACCGAAAATCTTTTTCCAGATAAATCAAGGCAACAGTATGAACGGGAGTATGGCATATTTGGTATTTGGAAAGATGCGAACGCAATTCTTCAAATAACCGAAACCGTTTTAATGGCATATTTTCAGGAACTGGTAAGTTATTGATTTTATTTTAATACATATGTTTAACAAACTTTATTAGTTTTAGTCGGAAAAATACAGTCCGAACTCTCTCTCTGGACCAAGTATTCCACCCTAAGGTCTACGTTAAGGGTCTATGAAAATATAGACATTTTGCAATACCATCAGCTACATTTTCCGGGACATTTTAAAATTGTAATTTTTATTTTGGAAATAAAGTTTAATTTTTAGTGTTGTTTAAAGAAAAATGATTTTTGTATAAACTTGATCTTTATTGTGAGAGAAATAAAATTGGATATATTAGTGTATTAGGGCATTATAAGCGGGCATTATCATAATGCCCGCTTATAATGCCCTAGGGGTAATAGCAGGTAATATTGCTACCATAACATATTCCGTTTCTAAGGTATTACAGATCAATAATAGATGGGTAAAACATAAAAATCTTTAAGTGTCATTAAAAAGTAGTAACACATGGTGTATAAATGCAGCTTAGTTTCACATAATGCTTATTCACTACCTTTATAAAAACAATTAAAAAAACTCTTTTGTTATAATATTGATCCAAATCTATTTACGGCCCCCTCGAAAATATTATTAATCAACCCTATTAAAACAATATTAGTAAACACTGGACTCCTACCAGTTCGGACCCAACCCTAAATCAGCCCTGCAAATTCGTGTTGACGCACATGTTTAGCTTTAATGAAATTTGATATTTTAAAAGCAATGAACTAAATGGTTTTGTTATTATTTCATTAAAATAAAATTATAAATTTAAAAGCATCCTAATTTTATATATAAAGATTTAATTAAGGGAAAGGACCCCTCTCAATCTTTATGGAAAGGGGCTTTCGGTAATTTTCTTTTAAAAGGTTTTACGTTACTTCACTAGTTTATTTCGTATTTATTTATTTAAATGGTTGTTTGTATCAAATTTAGTAGTTGAAATTTGACCCTCTTTCTGACGACAGATCGATTTGATATTTGGTGCACATCCCAGCAAACACTATTTGCCGGCAATATACATTTTTCATATTGGCATTGATGGTAAAGCATTGGCAATTGGTGGCAATATTATGCCAACATCTAATACGCATTAAAAAGTCAACCCTTAATAAACACTCAACTGCCAATAAATTTTACATGCAGGCGAATTGCCGGCAAGTATACAAAAATGCCGGCACACCAATCTTGATTAAATAAAGCATGTATTTTTGTTGCAGGCAAATAAATAATGGTTTTTTGAACGCAAACCTTCAACGCATATTCATACTTTTTAAACCATATTACTAACATTGGTATTTAACTAACATTAGAGCATTTTTTTAATCTGTTTTATTTATAATGTCAGCTAAACAACATTATTTTATGTTTTTTTACATAATTTAAAAGAAATTGACTTTTCATAACATTTTATTGTTACAAATCATGCAAATAAAAATTAAGTCAAACAAAATGTTTATTATGTATTTTTGAGAGAATAAAAATAAAATGATGGTAAAATAAGCTAGGTTAATTTCGACCAAAGATGACAAATTCAAATTTCCCGCTTAGCCGAAATACAAGATTTGACGATTTGGACAGATGAAGCAAAATTGCTTTTGTTTGACCGTTTATGCAATTGTTTTCTAAGTGGTTTTCTAGCTTTTTAGTTTCTTTTTAAGAAAAAGTTTTTTAATAGACGTAATTATTGGTGATGGCTAGTCGAGAAGTCGAGTTATTCAAGTAGACTGTTAGGAGCTGTAAACATTTTGTTTAACACATTTTAAGTTTGTTATTACTTAACAAAATTATATGAAATTAAGGAGTTGCCTTATTAAAAGTTTTAAAGACGTGTTAATAAAATATATATATATATATATATATATATATATATATATATATATATATATATATATATATATATATATTGGGGAATAATACAATCCTGAACCTTTGATAGTAAAACTTAATAACAAAGCTGAACCACTTTTACAAACCTGAACCTGTATATGGGCCTGGGATTGTTTTCCCTTAATAACTCTCAAACTATTTTTATTTTTTAAACTTTTTTTTCTCTAGTATTACTAGAGCCCTCTATGAGCAAAACTGTCTAACTATCATTATCGTATCTAGTTTTGTAACCGAGAAAAAACTATTTTTATGGTGGTTCAGGACTGCTTGTATATCGATTATTTTAGTTCAGCCATTTGCCGCTTTGGCACTGTCTGCAGTTGCAAATGTATATCCAATTTTCTGTGTATATACCATTATTAGTACTATCCTGATCCATTATATGTGGCAACATTGCTAGCGCGGTATACTTCTTTGAAGTCTATTTTTAGAAGCGAAATATATTTTTAATATTATTGTCATTTTAATAGATACATTATTGGGGTTCAGGTTTGTCCCGTGTGATGTGTTCTGGCTTGTATTGATTGATAATATTGATTTAAACATGTACTCCAAACGTTGTAAATTGATGGTTAACATGTGTTTATCAAAAGGTAGGGTATTTTATTAAATAATAAAAAGGCGTAAAAAAGACTATGAATAATGCACCTTTGGCATTTTAAAATTTTGTGTTATTAACCAACTTTCTATTTCTTATAAATTTTGAGATCCTCATGTTGAGAGTCGAAATTGTCACACCCTGTATTTGCTAACTTTTCCTTTAATCATCGATCCCTATTTTACACAACTATTGTTGTACAAAATACGTTTAAAGTATTTTGTACAACAATAGTTGTGTAAAATAGGGATCGATGATTAAAGGAAAAGTTAGCAAATACAGGGTGTGACAATTTCGACTCTCAACATGAGGATCTCAAAATTTATAAGAAATAGAAAGTTGGTTAAAAGGCAAAATTGCGTATATTTTAGCTTAAAAATATGCTGGGTAAAAATCCTAAATTTAAAAAAAATCGATTTTAAATATTTTGTACTTTTACATTGTCACTTTTTTGTGCCATATGATGGTGTATTTAGATTTCTATTACGACATTTCGTCTTTTCCCGACCATCATCAACTTTTATTTTTCCTTTGCGCGCCATATTATATTTTCGCATTTTCGAAAAGCGTTTTATTAACTTTGTAATGATGTATCACACATGCATATCAGACGTATATTTCATTCGATGTCAATAGATTTACTTACCTCTGTCACTCTTATGGTAAGTATCGAATTGCTTATTCGATACGCAAGTGTAATAAATCATTAAACAGGTATAAGAAAAAAATAATCCCATAAGAATAATCAACGTTGATAATAATTATGGTCGGCAAAAGACTAAACCTCGTGATAAAAATTTAAATGCACCATCATGTGGCACAAGAAAGTGACAATGCAAAAGTACAAAATATTTAAAAATCGGATAATAAAAATAAGCTTAGAAAAAATAAAATGTTTTGTGAATTTTTAAATTTCGGATTTTTTAGGTATTTTTTAAAAAGTTGAGTGTAGTATTATTTTATATTGGGCTTTTTCGAAACATTGCAATTTTTTATTATTATTTTTTTTTGTTGATAAAACTAATTGCGGTTGTTATGTAAAATTACTTGCTTGTATGTTCGTTCGTATCCTAAGCCATCATCTGAGGATCTCTAAAATCCAAGACGAAACGTCATTAATTTAATTTAATAAAACAAGAGGTTGCAGGTTCGAGTCCCGCACGCGGCCAAACTTTTTCATTTTCAAATAGACTTTATTTTCATCCATTTGTATAAAAATTTAATTTAAGTTTATACCTTAATGAGGCTGTATTTTGGGATACCCCCTGGATACCGCCTGGAACTTTCACTCCAACGAAACATTTTAGCTTTTAACAGGGTGTGTCCAATCCAAGCCTTATTATTGGGATCTTAGGAACCGTACAATATACAAGCTTGTTTACTATCTTTATTTTTTCTTATGGGTACCCCATTGAATTTTTACACATTTTAAATTTGATTTTTTATTTATGCATTACACTTGCACTTCGGGTTCTTTCTAAAAGAGCCTTGTGAAAGCGAAAGAGAAAGGCAGGTAATTTATTAGGACAGAATGAAATAGACTTCTGATATGCAAGTCTGATACATCATTGAAAAGGTATTAAAAAATCCTGTTTGGAAATGCAAACATTAAAATTCAAAAACAAATAAAGTTGATGGATGTCGGAAAAAACCGAAACGTCGCAATAAAAGTCTAAAAACAGCGCCAGCGTCCTGTAGCCCGAAAAAGGTGGCAGTGTAATAATGCAAATAATTTTAAAATCGAATAAAAAATAAGCCCAGGGAATGCTTTTTTGCCGATTATCTTTGAAAACAATAGGATTTTAATTTTTTTTACTGATATACAGGGTGTTACAAATTCGAAGCTCACTATTGGGATCTCGGAAACTAGAAGAGATACGAGGATGCTTAAATTGGGGCAAAATTGCACATTTCATAGCGCAATAACATACCGTTTAAAAAATTTAAAAATTCCGAATGGTTCCGAAGATATTCGGAAAAATCCGAAATTTTAAAAAATAGATTTTATTTTTTCCTGAGCTTATTTCTTTTCCGATTTTGAAATAATTTGCACTTCTGTATTGCCACTTTTTTTGTGCTACCTTTTTATCTATATAGAGAAGTTGTTCTTTTGTAGGTACAAAAAACATAACATATTTTAAAGAGATTGTTGAACACTATAAACTTTATTTATTAAAAAAGGTATCTTCAATTAAATTGAGTTCATAGTGTTACTCAACCTATTTTAAACAATGTTTATTCAAATTTGTTGTTGATAGTTTGAATTCCTGAATTTTTTCAGCAATTTATAAAAAACATTGCCTACTGATTTTAGACGCCACAAGGAGAAATTAATTCGGTATTTTTAACCCTTTTAATTTAACCCCCACGCAGCGGAGCCCTTTAGGCAATCCAGGAAAAGCCTTATTTATGGGGGCTTGACAGGAGTTTGACATCTGTTATGTAATTTGTCAAGGTAATTAAGCTAAATAATAGTAATTAAAGGAATATTTTTAAAATCATTCGATATGATGCTACAATAATACCTATATAAAAATAATGCTAATTATAACTATTTTAAGTGGTGACAATATTTAATAAATTGTCAATGTAAAAGTAATGATAAAAAAATTCTAACATAAAAATCGTCTCCCCCTGATATTCATTTGTTTGGATTACTTAATTAGCCCATAAACCCACCTTACTCAACCCAACCCAACCCCAAAATCTTAAATGAAAATATGGGTCGACTTTCCCTTATTTTAAAGGTCCTTCAACCCTGAATATAACTTTTAATTTTATAGCTCATACCTACGTGCTTCCCTATACATACGACAGCTTGTCAAAATCTTAAAATATTAGTTAGTTTTTTGTTAATTTATTGGTGAGTATTAGAGTTACATGTTTTTGACTAAGAAATTTTTTTGAGAAATAAAATATGTACCCTTTTTATAAAATTTAATTTATTTTTTTAGAAAAAGTCCGTTCACCCCTAAAATCTCACCCCTTTCAAGATATTAAAATGTTATTTAAAAAAACTAGTATTTCAGCCCTTACAATATTCGTTTAGTTTAAAAAGTGTAACTGTAATTCTTACATAGTCCGGGGGTTGGAATCGTTGGTGTGACACGCAAAGCACTAAAGTTTCACCACTCACAAAACATTATATTTAAATCTCAAAAGATAAAGTGTTTTGGTGAGTGGTGAAACTGCTTACTACTTAGCTGTAATACTTAACAAAACCTAAACGAAAAACTAAGCAAAACTTTCACATTATAAAAACTGTCTTGTAAAAGGGGATGGACGTCTCAGCTTCAAGCCTTGCACTTGTACTGGGGGTTTAACAAACTTTAATATGGTAATTTACCCCCAAATCCATTTAAGATTCGGAGTTGATGCTAACCTCCGGGTAGAGGTCAAGGTAAAGGGTTCAGAGTACCAAACGAATTTCTTCCCCTGACGTCTAAAATTGTTAGCGAATATTTTGTTACAAAACGGCAAAAACGGGGTGCAACCTTTTGTTGGGCCACGCTATGTAAGCACTAGTACCTAGTTGAAGTCAGATTTAATAAATTTTGGCTGCCTTTTAAAAAGGAAATTTCCACCTGTTATAGAGTGAAACACAGGTTATTTTATAAAGTTATCAAAACATTGCATTGTTTGGCAGGTGGCGAGAATAGATTCCACATAATAAAAAAGTTTTTAATGTTTAACTCATTTATGGTACCTATCTCCTCATAGGTTTATATTTTTTACACTTTGTAGAGCCGCTGAAAATGTACAGGACAAATTCAAATAAATTCGACTTCTATCGAGCTAGTCGGATGGTTTCTAAATCAAATAATCTATTAAAGGAAATTCTAAATTTTTTTAACTGGCAACATCGCTAGGTTCAGGTTTGTACGTATACACATATGTTTGGGTTCAGGATAGACAGGAATTACGGAAGGTTCAGGATTGCATCAAGAAGGATAAAAATCCCTAATTATATACATTTAAAAAACACATCTTTTCTTTTGTATATATAGATTTTTAAACTTCCCGCCATTAGAAATGTCTAAAAAACTAACTTAGGCAACTGTCAACACACTAGAAACAGTAGGTTCAGGATTGTATGGATTTCCAAGTGGCCCAACTTTGATATAAAGATGAATATATATATATATATATATATATATATATATATATATATATATATATATATATTTAAAAGTTTTTTTTGACATTTAACTCCTTTAAAATATTTCTCCCTATATTTTGGATCTGAAAATTGAGTGTAAGTGTCCCTTAAATACTAACTATTTTAAGTTTTTTCTTTTGATTTACTATTCGTTTTTTAATTTTATTACATACCTTTAATTTTTATGGTTTATTGTTACTGTATGAAAATTTATATTATGTATTTTTTTAATGATAAAGTTTTCCTGCCTTTTTTCTTATTTTTTTCGATTACAAAATTCTAAATATGTTATTTAACTTTTGGGACATTTAACTTATAAAACTTGCAATACTTATTTAATGATAAATGCATTATCCTAAACGCATTTTTTCATCATAACTTATTAATGATGGATGTCATTACAGTATATCTGCAACACGTGGCCCAATAACGGCCAATTGCCCACTTTCATGTCTTTTTAATACCTTTTTGCCAATAACTTATTAATGATGGATGCCATCATCCTAAACGTATTTTTTCATCATAACTTATTATTATCGGATGCCATCACATTATCTGCAACACGTGGCCCAATAACGGCCAATTGCCCACTTTCGTGTCTTTTTGATACGTTTTTGCCAATGCCTTGCCATTAAAAAATGTTTGCAATGCCAGTAAATTAAATGTACATGGCCGGCAAAAAATGTTATATGGGATTCCTAATATTGATGACAATAAAATACAATACATTTTTTATGATTGTAAATCCAATATGGCCGCCAATACTAAATGACAATTACATATTACTTCACAACAACCCTAATTTAAAAATTAAATAAAAGGGCTTATAGTATTAAGTATAAATAATAAATATATATAGAGTACAAACACAAGTAATTTAAAATACTAAAAGTAAATTTATATATTTTATTTTCATCAGTAAGATTAAAATTGCTTCATATCTTTTTTCTTTTTAAGATTTTTAAATTTATTTTTATGTCTTTTTTCTTAAGGGGATTAATCCTAAAATAGAGTTTCAAAGTTTTGTGAATATTTGTCTCATTGCCATAATTTTGATTACATTTTATTTTTAAATATATGAAATAAAGACATTAAAATAAATTTAAAGATATGCACAGAAACGGCGTTTTTTATAACACAAAACAATGTAAGACATGCGAAAGGAACTTTTAAATTTTAGTCTTATTAAACCAAAAAGAAGCATAAATAGAACAAATATTAAGGGACCTAAATTAAATGCTTTAATAATACCAAATATTTGATATAAAAAAATGACAATAAGATTATTAATAATAGTTCGATATAATCCGTATACAGGGTAAGTTCGAAAAGTATGTTTTACCATTAATTTTTAAACAAAAACTTCGTTTTTTAAATAATAACATAACTTTTGACTTTAAACAAGTTTAGTGTATGGATAATTAATTATAATATATAATAATTTTCTTGTTGTTGAGGCAATTAATATCGTGTTTTTTAAATAATTTTTATGATTCATTAAATAAGTCCAATAAAAAATAGAAGAAGAATTAGTCTTCAATTTGTGCTAAGCGTTTTAGTGGTTATTACATAGATTCCCTAAACAAGTCTGCCATGAAGCAAAAGCTACAAAGTCAGATTTGTTATCCCTGCAGTTTAAGTGTAAAAATTTAATAACTTACGTTCTGTCACTTTATATAAAATTATGCGGAACGTTAGCTGGTAACTACTCTTTGTTTTATTTAGGTTTTTAGAAAATAATGCCTAATATTTTGTCCAAAATTAATTGCCTTGTTTTTAAAAGTGCTTTTGCTTCTAGCCGAGACACAAACCCTAAATCGTATATTTCTGTAAATATGGTAAATATTTTCGACACTTCTGATCTGGATATCCAGTTATATCAGCTGATTGACCGAATTGCAACACTGCTGCTTCTTAATTTGAATTCCCTATAATATTGGAAAATATTAAACATTGTTGTTACCATTCTGTATAAAATAGGTAAGCAAACAAAACCAAAACTGTATATTTTGATAACACCCACCCCAACGTGTTGACGCATATGTTTATCCATATATAACAAAATTTCATATCGGGACACGAAATTCGCTCAACGACGAGACTGGAAACTATAAGGGGAAGTCAATATCTCGGAAATTCTATCCCAAATCACAGCCATTCAAAATCGATAGGAGTCTGGTAGAGCGAATGATTCACTGGCGTCGAGAGGTGAGGCGAGAAGGGGATTATGAGAATGTATTTACTTATCTTAGTTTTTTGGCAATAGTTTTTTTTAAAAGTATGAACGTAGAAAACAGAGAGCTGCATTAATAAAACTGGTTTGTATTTAAATTTACATATTCTTAATAGGTTTTCTTATCTAAAAAAATAACATTATTTCTGCAAGCAATTTACAATAAGTTTTCCTATACTCTGGGCAATTTATACTTATTATTTCCCTCAATAGAAAATAGACCAATCAGAAACCACCATTTTTCGGATAAATTTTGTTTATATAAGTGATTAAACTACATGTGATGTTTAACCGCAAATAAATTTCTGTCATCCAAACTAGTTGTCAAAATTGAAAGAAAATGTCAAACATTGGGTACGTTCAGCCGACTTCAGCGGCTGAGTTGCTTGGTAAGCGGTCGCGTTTACCCGACCGGATGACAAGCTGCTTGAACTCAGCAGATGTCCATTTTACAAAGCGGTCTTTATTTATGCTAACCAAACTCAGCATTTATTTGGGCTTGCGCAAATGTCGACCTTTAGGAAGTTTAGTTAGCCATCTGTCAAATTTTGGATATATTTTTAACTGAAATGTCGAACTAATAAGCGAAGCGTTTAGAGACTTGCAAACTGCTGGATCGTTTTTCTGCTAAATCGCTTTGTGCTTACAAAAAGCTGCTGATGTCGGATGAACGTACCCATTATTATCAGTAAAATTCTGTGTTTTTGGCTTAAATATAAGCTAACCACTAGACCTACAAATTTAAATAGATTAAACTACCCAAATATTTTTTGCAAGAATTTCATGGCAAATAGTTTCAAAGACAATAATTTTAAAAAATCTCTCGACCGCTGTGCGGTCTCGTGTTTTTATTAAATTTTTGTCTATTTAACTATTTTTCAAGAAAAAATCTTGCTCAAAATATTTTTGGGTAGTTTTATCGATTAAATTTATAGGTCTTGCGATATACCTAATATATGATTAAACCATATGGACTTTAAACCATATGTGCTGTTTACTCGAAAATTTTGGTCATCCAAACTAGCTGCTGAAATTGAAAGACAACGTCAAACTTTATTATGTGTTGTTGGCTTTAATGTAAGTTTTTAGGAAACATTCTAGCCGTATACCACTCGACCTGCAAATTTAAATCGATTAAACTACCCAAATATTTTTTGGAAGATTGATTTGGCAAATAGTTTTATGGAAAATAATTTTAAAAACCCTAGGCCTCTGCGCGGTCTCGTGTTTTTATTAAATTATTGTACGTTTAACTATTTTCGAAAAAAATCTTGCCTAAAATATTTTTGGGTTGTTTCATAACTAAAATTTTTAGGTCTTGTGATATAATTTATGATTATTTCCTTTAATAAAAAATAAACCAATCAGAAACCACCATTTTTGGATAAATTTTGTTTAGATTAGTGATTAAGCCACATGTTCTGTTTAACCGCAAACAAATTTCTATTATTAAAACTGGTTGTCAAATTGATCGAAAATGTCAAACTTTATTATCAGTAAAATACTGCTTTGTTGGCTTCAATGTAAGATTTTCAGGAAATATTTTAGCCGTATACCACTTGACCTACAAATTAAACTTAAATAAACTAATCAAACTATTTTTTAAAAAGTTGGCTTGGCAAATAGTTTTATGGGCAATAATTTAAAAAAAAACCCCGATCGCTACTCGGCCTGATTTAAAAATAAAAACCCTGATCCGCTGCTGCGCGGTTTCGTGTTTGTATTAATTGAACATTTAACCATTTAAAAAAATCTTGCACATAATATTTTTGGGTACTTTAATCAATTAAATTTATATTATATGTCTTGTGATTTTTTTTATCTTTGGACAATCCACGAAGGCTGAAAGCCTAAATACTAACGTACTGTGGGTGTCTTAAGCAAGGTAAGAGGAACTTTGTTAACACAGGACTTAAAAACTTGAAGATTTGGGGGAAGGAAAGACCTCCGCTGGCAGTAGGTTCCACAGTCTAGAAACTCTAGGGATAAAAGAACGAACGAAATGGGAAGTTCGGGGCGTGTCCAATTGAACCGTATAGGGATGCATACGCGCGGCACCACGAGTTTCTCTGTTGGGAGCCGCAAGAGGAGGGACTATACTGGATAATTCGTCGGAGCAGAAGCCGTAAAAGTATCTATAGAAGAGCGATAGATCTCCCACAGCTCGACGATGAGCAAGAGAAGGAAGTCTTTGAGTAAGTAAAGGATCATTAATAAGACGAACAGCTCTTCTTTGAATGGCATCAAGAATGCTAAGGGTTGTAGAGGATGCCATTCCCCAGACAACAGTATTCCAGAAAGGGTCGAATTTGGGACACATACAAAGTGTATAAGTTGGAAGGAGAAAAATACTTTTTGGCTCGGAAAAGAAATCCAAGCTTTTTCGAACCGCGGTGGCTATAGATACAATGTGTTTATGCCAGTTAAGGTTATTCTCAAATGTGACGCCCACAAGGTTAAATGTGTCCCCGCTTTGCAAAACCTGACCACTCATAAGCAAAGGGTGAGCGTTTGATGATTTCTTTCGCAACAAGGAACATGATTGTGTTTTGGATGATTTAAAATGGACGAGATTTTTGGCACCCCAATCCAATATCAAATTGAGATCCTGTGAAAGAGATATCTGCATCGCCCTGCTTTTGCTTTCCAAGTCGGGTTGAGAGATTGGTTTGTGGAAGAAAGAAGGTCGATTAGAAAGATAAGTGGAGAGCCAAGAGCAGAGCTTAGTTGGAAGACCGTAGGAGGGAAGTTTGTGAAGAAGTGCGTGATAGAATATATGAAACAATCCATTAACAAAAAATCTACTACATTAGTTTAAAAAGTCAGTACCCCTAGTTTCACAATAAAAAAGGCATTTTTTTGCGACGAATTTTTTTTTATCTCTGTTTACAGGTACTAAAATAAGACTTAATAATTTTTTTCCGTGGCTCATGTAATTAAAGGTCGATATTTAACTATTTTATTATACAGAACTTATGATTTTTTTTTAACCCTCTACTGCCTTTTATTTTATAACACTCCACTGCTAGTATGAACTACATCAATAGTATTATACATTATCCTCATATTATTAAAATTCCAGTTTTGTTTTAATAATATTTAAAATACGTACTAAACAATTACTTTTAATTTTAAATTTTAAGTTAAAATCCGTCAAATTACATTGACATATATTTAATAATTTTTTTAAAGGTTTTCATAGTAACGCAAGATCTAACTGTCGTTTCAAGTATAACAACTTTAAATTTTACATAAATAATTTTCTGACCTAAATATGTTTTAATCATATGTTTTTAATAATAAAAAGTCGTCGTTTTTCCCGTCACAGAAAAAAATTGTGTATTATATACGGGAAAAGTTTTAGATTTTAGCTATCAGTTTTTTGTTTTCGTTCGTTTCACGTCGGGAGACAACACACGTCGAGCTAGAATCTAGCGCTTTTTCATTCAATTATTTCATTATAAATTACGTTTTTAATTTAAATGATTGTGTTTTAGATGCATTAAAATGGAGGAGATTTTGGTGCCCCAATCCAATAATAAATTAAGGTCCTGTGAAAGAGACATCTGAATCACTTTGCGTTTGCTCTTTAAATCATGTTTAGATATTATTTAGGAACTTGAAAACTGGAGTAAAAGGTAATATCTTCAGCAAAACTATAAATGGAATTAGTTGTGGACGACAGAAGACCGTTGATGTAAAAAGGAAACAATGTTGGTGCCAGTACTGAGCCCTGACTCACTTCAACATTTACTTGGTAAAAGCTTAAAGAGTGGCCATCCACAATAACTGATATATGTCGATTAAAAAGAAAATTAGAGAGCCAAGTAAAAGTTTAGTAGAAAGACCATATAAGGGAAGTTTATTAAGGAGCGTGGCATGCCAGACCTGCCACATTGACTGTTTACTGGCGTAGTCTTTAAAGGGCACAAATCTCTGTGAAATAAATATTCATAAAAATTTTTTATTTTGTTTTGTATGTTGGCGATTGCTTACATAATCTGGAACTACTTGTATAAAATTGCCAAATTTTAAGGTAACGTTAAGTTTACTTACAACATTCAAATAAATTTGTCCTATTGTCCTATTATATTTTGTCGGTTGAGTTACTGGACACCCTGTATGTATGTAGGTAATTTGATAAAAACTTTAATGTCCATTGGTGCCTAAACGGTGACGTTTATCGACCTTAATAAAGAGTACTTTATTTTTTAGGTTTTCGATTGTCTATAAAATGGCGCCCCCAGCTTTGCAATATGTGTCAAAATAAAAAGTTATGATGTAAATAAATTTTAAGTTTTAGGTAATGTGCCTTCTGGCGGTATTTAAAAAAAACTTTTATCTTAAAATTTTAGAATCTGCAAAGCTCAATTTGTGCTCCAAATATTAACTGGGTTGGTTAAAAAATAAATGCAATATGGCGAAAAAACCAAAATAAAAATTTAACTTTGACGGCTTGTAACTCGAAAACAAATGACATTTAAAAAAATTATATAAAGCTCCACCCTTATTTTGTCAAGTAGAATCGCCCTCTTAACTTTCATGATCGATTTTTTAATCACCCTGTATATTAATATATGCGGTTTATGGACATTTTTTTCAAAACCACTAATCCAATAAATAAAATAAACTTTTTTAATTGATGTTAATAATTAAATTTCTTACTTGACTACATATTTCTCATTATTTGAAGCCTTTCAGGTTTAAGTCTTTTAAAACTTTATTTCTTTTTTCTTTCTGACTTGAAGATTTATTATTTAAATTATATTTTCTTTTTAAAATTGATAAAGTTTCAATTTGAAATCTGTACTCGACAAAATATCGGTAGCTTGGGAATAATACTGTTACAAATTGATAAAATTTCTCGTTATATTGTGCTCTCAATGTAATATGTAGTTCGGAAAAATATCTCTCTTGATAATATCCTTCGGCAGCAAACATATTGATTCGTAATCCAAGTTAAGGTGAATTTTTAAAACCTACTTTAAAGCTCTTTATTAATTTGTTTTTTTATTTAATTTATTCTTTTAACTTCCTAACTACAGGTATTACAAAGTTATTTTCAAAAATGCTACTAACATGCTTATCGTCAGTCTCAAAAAAGCTCTATTTAAAGTGACAAGCGTCTAGAGTTGGGTCACCGGCTTTTCCTTCTAACTAATCGATTAGCATCTAAAAGTCAGGTGATGCATGAGACGTTCTTAAAACTTAAATTACAAAACATCTTGTTTTATTTCATCAAAAAATATTATTCTAATACATTTTTATTTAGAAATAGTTATTTTAATATTTTAACCAAACTTAAAAATATTAAGGTAGGTGTGGCTAATAAAGCATCTTGGGTAATAAGGCCTAATTAACAATAATTCAATTTAAACTTATTGGTGTTCCTCAAGATCACATTCACATGTAGACAATACGCACAGATGGTGATTTAGGCTTGTAGACGCGTATTAGCTTGATCGCTGGCACAAGTAGGACGCCATTTATAGTAAGGGGTAGTAATGGTTTAACCTAATCTGAAGTATATCTTGTAATTTTTTTCCTACATGTATACATTTGCAGTATAGTTTTATACAGGGTGTTTTTAAATAAATGCAAACAAATTTAGAAGATGATTTTCCACTAAAAAATAAGAAAACAACTTTATTTGAACATATGTTCTAAACGTTTTAGTTTTTAAACTACGGGGTGCAAAGATGTTTAACAAATATTGTTTTTTATAATAACTTTTATACCTATTCAGATATTTTTAAAAAATTTGGGAGAAGCATACTTTGCACCAAAAGACCTTACCAGTGTCGTCCATGAGGGGTTTAAGGTAAATATTTTTGAAAAAAATGGTACGCCACTATATTTTTTAAAATAGTTTTTCTTTTAATCCCCAATTAGTTTAGAATAAATATGATCTCTGGATTTTTTTAAGTGATGTACGGTTTTCGCGTAAATCATTAGAAACCATTTTTGGCATGGTCAGTTTGTATTCCTAGTATCAAATTCTACAGTAAAAAATAACCTCCGTTTTATTCTTTAATTAGATAGGAATTTGACCATGCCGTAAAATGGTTTCTATTTATTTACGCGAAAACCGTACATCAAACAAAAAAGTTAAGGAATTAAATTTGTTCTAAACTAAACGTGAATTTAAAAAACATATTTTAGAAAAATGCAGTGGCGTTTCATTTTTTTCCCGAAAAATATTTACCTTAAACCCCTCATGAATGACACTGTTTTTTTTTCTTGTATGCCAAAAAATGTCTTTCAGTGCAAAGGCTGCGCTTTTCAAATTTTTTAAAAATATCTAAATGGGTATAAGTAATTGTGAAAAGAACAATAACTTTAAAAAATTTTTAACACCCCGTAGTTTAAAAACTAAGACGTTTAAGACATATGTTCATATAAAGTTTTTTCTTATTTTTTAGTGGAAAATCACCTCCTAAAATTTTTCACATTTGTTTAGAAACACTTGGTATAATTATTTGTTTTTAAGACATTTTATGTTTAAAAAATGTATCATGATCCAGACATATTTATTTAGTTTTTCATTACACAGGTTGTTGGTGCTTATAAAGGCTAATTCAATCTGATCATAGGCCTCATTATCTCCTTTCTTTTAACATTAACATTTTTTTGTTTTACAATGTATTTAATGTTTATTTTTTACAGTGTTAGGAAATATAAGTAATTTGAACTATGTGCCAACTGAATTTATTGATATTTTTGGGACGACAACCAAAATGTCTTCCAAATGAGCTTTGTACCTAGTTAAAAAATGACTTGGCATGAGCAGAGGAACGGTAAACCTATACAGGTTGAGCTAAATAACATAACATATAAGCAATGTAAGGAAAAGAGAAAATCTAACTAAATTTCGGCATGTAAACGTGCGTGTGCTGGTTTTGTTATTCTATTACTCGCCGATGTACCAAAACTGCTTGCTCAAGCGGTATAAAGCTGCTAGAAGTTTATGGTTCAAAAATATCATCAGTTAAAAAAGCCTTTTCGAAAAATTTTACCTAATAAGCACAAGAAAACAGTTTTTTTAAACAGAATTATAGAGTTTACTAAAGTAGAAGTTTAGCAAGGATTGTATGATGCTTGATCTCTAAATTTCGCTAGAATATCACCAACCATAGCTTTAACTATCAGGCTTGTATCTCCGATGAGTAGTGGTTTTAAGCCATTACCTAAAAGGCATTATAAATGACAAGAATAAAAGCTAATTTTATGAACCCGGCCGGAGCAAAATAGCTTATAAATATATCGTTGATGATAACTTCACAAGGTTACGCAAGGTTTAATAAACTAAAGTTAAAAAGTCATTAAAAAGAAAAATGTGTTGGTATTTTTAAAGATTTAAGTGTTACGAAGGCATTTCTAAAATTACCAAATGCAACAGGTCTATTTTAACTTTTTAAGTATATTATAATCGTAGCCCTTATTACCCTACTATAGTATAATAAGGCTCATTGACACGGTTTTCAAAAATGTATAATTTGGTTTTTGTGTACGCCATATCTTAATTTTTTTGTTTAGATTTAAAAGTAATTTGCTTTATTTATTTTATTTATTCTTTAAACTTCCTAACTACAGATATTACAAAGATACTTTCAAAAATGCTACTAACATGCTTATCGTCAGTCTCAAAAAAGCTCTATTTAAAGTGACAAGCGTCTAGAGTTGGGTCACCGGCTTTTCCTTCTAACTAATCGATTAGCATCTAAAAGTCAGGTGATGCATGAGACGTTCTTAAAACTTAAATTACAAAACATCTTGTTGTATTTTTTCAGAAAATATTATTCAAATACATTTTTATTTAGAAATAGTTATTTTAGTATTTTAACCAAACTAAAAAATATTAAGGTAGGTGTGGCTAATATAGCCTCTTGGGTAATAAGGCCTAATTAACAATATTTCAATTTAAACTAATCGGTGTTCCTCAAGGTCACATTCATATGTAGACAATACGCACAGATGGTGATTTAGGCTTGTAGACGCGTATTAGCTTGATCGCTGGCACAAGTAGGACGCCATTTATAGTAAGGGGTAGTAATGGTTTAACCTAATCTTAAGTATATCTTGTAATTTTTTTCCTACATGTATACATTTGCAGTATAGTTTTATACAGGGTGTTTTTAAATAAATGCAAACAAATTTAGAAGATGATTTTCCACTAAAAAATAAGAAAACAACTTTATTTGAACATATGTTCTAAACGTTTTAGTTTTTAAACTACGGGGTGCAAAGATGTTTAACAAATATTGTTTTTTATAATAACTTTTATACCTATTCAGATATTTTTAAAAAATTTGAAAGAAGCATACTTTGCACCAAAAGACCTTACCAGTGTCGTCCATGAGGGGTTTAAGGTAAATATTTTTTGAGAAAAAATGGTACGCCAAATATTTTTTTAAATAGTTTTTCTTTTAATCCCCAATTAGTTTAGAATAAATATGATCTTTTGATTTTTAAGTGATGTACGGTTTTCGCGTAAATCATTAGAAACCATTTTTTGGTATGGTCAGTTTGTATTCCTAGTATCAAATTCTACAGTAAAAAATAACCTCCGTTTTATTCTTTAATTAGATAGGAATTTGACCATGCCGAGAAATGATTTCTATTTATTTATTCGAAAACCGTACATCAAACAAAAAAGTTAAGGAATTAAATTTGTCCTAAACTAAACGTGAATTTTAAAAAATATATTTTAGAAAAATGCAGTGGCGTTTCATTTTTTCCCAAAAAATATTTACCTTTAACCCCTCATGAACGACACTGGTATTTTTTTTCTTGTATGCCAAAAATGTCTTTCAGTGCAAAGGCTGCGCCTTTAAAATTTTTTAAAAATGTCTGAATGGGTATAAAAGTAATTGTGAAAATGAACAATAACTTTTAAAAAGTTTTAACACCCCGTAGTTTAAAAACTAAGACGTTTAAGACATATGTTTATATGAAGTTTTTTCCTATTTTTTAGTGAAAAATTACCTCCTAAAATTTTTCGCATTTGTTTAAAAACACCTTGTATAATTATTTGTTTTTAAGACATTTTATGTTTAAAAAAAAACACATTTATTTAGTTTTTCATTACACAGGTTGTTGGCGCTTATAAAGGGTAATCAAATATGATCATAAGCCTCATTATCTCCTTCTTTTAACATTAATAGTTTTTGTTTTACAATGTATTTTATGTTTATTTTTTACAGTGTTAGGAAATATAAGTAATTCGAACTATGTGCCAACTGAATTTATTGATATTTTTGTGACTACAACCACAATATCTTCCAAATGAGCATTGTAGTTAAAAAATGACTTGGCATGAGCAGAGGAACGGTAAACCTATACATGTTGAGCTAAATAACATCACATATAAGCAATGTGAGGAAAAGAGACAATCTAACTAAATACCGGCATGCAAACATGCGTAACCAATACTGCTTGTTTTGTTATTCTATTACTCGCCGATGTATCAAAACTGCTTGCTCAAGCGGTATAAAACTGCTAGAAGTTTATGATTCAAAAATATCATCAGTTTAAAAAAAAAACCTTTTTAAAAAATTTTACTTAATAAGCACAAGAAAACAGATTTTTGAACAGAATTATAGAGTTTACTAAAGTAGAAGTTTAGCAAGGATTGTATGATGCTTGATCTCTAAATTTCGCCAGAATATCACCAACCATAGCTTTAACTATCAGGCTTGTATCTCTGGTGAATAGTACTTTTATGCCATTACCTAAAAGGCATTAAAAATGACAAGAATAAAAGCTAATTTTATGAACCCGGCCAGAGCAAAATAGCTTATAAATATACCGTTGATGATTACTTCACAAGGTTACGCAAGGTCTAATAAACTAAAGTTAAAAAGTCATTAAAAAGAAAAATGTGTTGGTATTTTTAAAAATTTAAGTGTTAACAAGGCATTTTATTATTTCTAAAATTATCAAATGCAACAGGTCTATTTTAACTTTTTAATTATATTATAATCGTAGGCCTTATTACCCTACTATAGTATAATAAGGCCCATTGACACGGTTTACAAAAATGTTTAATTTTGTTTTTGTGTACGCAAAATCTTATTATTATTATTATTATTTTTTGATTAGATTTAAAAGTAATTTGTATGTGGATGGGATTTAGAATAAAATTTATTAAATTAAATGTACAGTTTCAATTTTATTTTAAATCTTCCTTAACTAATAAGATTAATTAATCATATATGTGGTAGATAATTTTGTGACTAAAACCTTTTTTTGTGTTATAAAGAAAATTTCTTTTTAGATTATCAGTAACTGGTTTAAAATAAAAACCATGACTGTCAATTACTTAAAGATGTATTTAAAGTACATTATTTATTTTTATTATAAAATTAAATATACTAAAATGTCTTTTTTATGTTGGTTTCTTCATAATTGGTCATTTTATTATTTTATATTTTTTAGGGGAAAATAATTTTCGTTAAGGTTTTATAATAATACGTTTATTATTTTGGGTGTTTTATATATTATATGCTTTATAGCATTCACTACAGTTAAACTTTTCTGAATGAGGCACAAAATATGTTTTAAATCGGAAAGTTGTTTCTATTTTGCAGTTTTTGCAAAAAACCTTGTTTTGATATCGGAGCTACTTCCACAAATTTCGAAAGTGAAAGTGATAAGTTCTCATATTGTTTAGCTATAATAAGTACAGTGCTTGTCTAATGTTTAACCAGAGCTAATCAGAACCCCCTCTTAACTTTTAATTTTTTTGTATTTTTTCTTGAAAATTAAGGGGCTTTCATAAGTTTCAGAGTTGCGCGTCATTT
This sequence comes from Listronotus bonariensis, assembly GCA_014170235.1. Lineage (NCBI taxonomy): Eukaryota > Metazoa > Arthropoda > Insecta > Coleoptera > Curculionidae > Listronotus > Listronotus bonariensis. The sequence continues at coordinate 222,974 of JACEGR010000444.1, read as the reverse complement.
TGAAAAAATAAAAAATAAGTAGAAAGGGAGGCCTTGTTGCACATCATTTTAGAGCTCCTGACGAGTAATTAGTAACCCCAGAATATAAAGTGAATACCTTTTTTACCACAAAATGGCGGTACTTTAAAAATTACCTGAAAACCTAGTTTGAATTGCCATATCTCCAAAACCAATAAAGTTGGATCTACCTAATGTAGTATTTTCTTAAAAATATTTTAAATGTTTCCTGATGGTAAGATAATATACACAGGGTGCGTAATATACATTTAAAAAATCTATCTTCTTTGTGCTACCCTGTATATTATCACCAATATTACTATTTAATTAATCCTTAAAAGAGCTTTAACAAAATACCAAGTTAAAAGTCTCTAGATAACTTTATTAGTTTTGAAATTAGCACCATTTAAATGAGGTATTGAAGTAATTTTAAAAGCACCACCATTTTGTAGTAGGTAAAGGTATTACCTATATATTCTGGGGTTATAAAAACTTGGAGCTTTAAAATGATGTGCAAAAAGCCCCTATTTATTCAATTTTTTTAATGGCGCGCAGCTGTCAATTTGACATTTATATTTGGCTTTTCTTGTCTAAACTTTGGTTTATGTTGTCTAATAATGTTCTTAAATTTTCATAAAAACAATTCAAAAGTTAGGAGGGGGTCCTGAATTTGAACTCTGTTAGACAAAACTGTACATATAAAGCCGGCTACAGACGACATTGACATGCCAAGATTTGGCAAATGTCCACTCGTTCAAACGTTCCCGCATTCCAACATTGGCTTTGCTTTGCCATATGTTTTACACACACACGATGCGCGAACGTTTAAACGAACGGACATTTGCCAAGCCTTGGCATGTCGTCTGTAGCCGGCTTAATACGAGCAACAACAATCTCGTATAACCCCTAACATTGTTCTCTAGGTATATTTAAATAAATAGAGGAGCCATAAATCCGCTGTGTTTAAAATAGACCTCCGCATAAGGTAATATTAGCCTCGGCATTTAATAAAAGGCCCCGAGCACCGCTCTACATCACCCTATCCGCTCTATGACTCAATCTGGGTTACGCACTATGAAGTCTTCGTTTATCCATCGCACCGCTGCAATTTGCACAACCCCAGAATATATAGAGTCTGGCAGAGCCCTAATGGTGTTAGCGTTGCGAATTTAACAATTTTACCACCCCATGTTTTAGCGCCAAGTCAACGACACTCCGGTAAAGGATGGTCTGCGTTGGAGCTATAAATTAAATCCCTTATGCAATCTAAAAGGCAGTGCCTGTAATTAGATAAAAATGTATTATTCTAATCAGAAGATCTACCCCATCGGTATATGATGTAATTTAAACGTTTTTAAACTTTATATTTGTTCCAAACAATAGGTAATAATTTTGGATTGAGAAAATTACACATTTAAAAATAGTATTTATAATAAACTCATTGCATCCATTTGGAATAATTATGTGAGTATGTATTTTTAATCGCTATCTATTGCAGTTTCAAACTTTTGGCCAAAGAGAAAAGGAGACGACCTAAAGCAAGTAAAGTCGGACAGGCACATTAAATTTTTTATGTTTTTCCCATCTATTATTGATCTGTAATACCTTAGAAACGGAATATGTTATGGTAGCAATAATACCTGCTATCACACCTAGGGCATTATAAGCGGGCATTATGATAATGCCCGCTTATAATGCCCTAATGCGCTAATATGGAAATTTTATTGCTTATCCAATTTTATTTCTCTCACAATAAAGATCAAGTTTATATAAACATATGTAATAAAATAAAATCAATAACTTACCAGTTCCTAAAAATATGCCATTAAAACGGTTTCGGTTATTTGAAGAATTGCGTTAGCATCTTTCCAAATATCAAATATGCCATACTCCCGATCATACTGTTGCCTTGATTTAACTGGCAAAAGATTTTCGGTCGCTTTTATGGCCCTTTCTCTTATATTTTGTGGAATTTCTTCTATTTTGAGCAAATCGTTAAATAAAAAATGCCAACTGACTAACTGATAGAAACATCAAAGTCAAACTTAACACCAGCATTATCTACTTACGTATACAGGTACAGGTGCAACTTATTTTTTATATTGCGAATAAATAATGTAATTAGCCATTGAAAAACTCTTTTTGGGTAAAACATAAAGCATTGTATGCACCACGGGCTTTACTGGACTATAATGCCCATCAGGTCGAAATCTAGCTTTCGGGCCAGAGGCCCTCGGGTTATTTCGACCTTCAGGGCATTATAGTCCTAGTAACGCCCTTGATACATAAATAGCTATAAAAAGTCTAAAATGTCAACATTACATTCATGCTTCCATATAAAAAGAAATTAAATGATTTTAGGGACCACCATAAACGGATTTTTAAACATGCTCTATTTTTTCAAATTTAAAAGAGGCTTAATAGTGAGGCTAAAGGGATTGCAACATAAAATATTACCTAGTTTTATCTGTGTTAAAATAGAGAAAAGCAGGATTAGAAAAATTGTGTATAAGGTGCAACAAAAGATTAATGTTATATGGTGATAACCTTGACGTGCACCCCATTGATTAGTTACTTTAAGTATATTCACTTTCAAATAGGCCTCAAATGCTTATTATAAAGTAAGATCCCAGAGTCCCCAGACCTACGTCATTTTAGTAAAGCGCTAGATTCAAAAAGTCTGATATACAGACTGAAACTTCTATAGATTATAGTTTTCCCTCATATTGGCCAGCTGTGAGCGTCAGCTGCCCAAGTAGCGGTGAAGTTAGAGGTGGCAGCACATGAAAGTCATTAAAAAATAACTTTAAGTATTTTTATACCCTGTCAAAATTTGTAAGGCAGCTCTCAACATGATTTTAAACTAAAAATAATCGTCAGCTGTATTGAATATGGTGGATAATACATCAGTCGGATGTACAATGACCGCCCCAGTTGTTAAATCTATGGATAATTATTTTATTTCTCAAAAAATTAAAAATCTCTGCATATGTCCTAACTCACAAAACACTGATAAAAAGTTGAATAGATCCTAGCGTATACAAAGGAAATGCAAATTTACAAATTTAGCATAAGAGAAAACCACCTTTATGTCTAAACTTAGAACAGAATATTGTTTAAAAAACTTTTTTGAATTTAAAAGTAAGTAAAAAAACCTCATGCTTAAAAATCGAAAATAAAACATCATAATTTTCCAACTTAATTCGTATAGCGATTTGATCAAACAAGGGATTATTTACCCCAATGCAGTTTATTTTTGTAAAATTAATAAATAACTCTTATGTTTAAAGCATTTAAATAGATTAAGGTCTTTTATAAGCACTAAATGTAAATTTGTACTTCTTTTTTGTTTCAATTGGGCTAAAAATAAAAATTTCTTTAAAATATTGTTTTACTTACTACGTTTTTTCAATTTTTAAATTTATTTTTATGTTTTTGTTTTGTGTTAGGATTAATTCCGAATTTTTTTAAATTTTGTAATTTGTTTTTATCGATATAATCCCAATTAAATTTTAATTTTTAAAGATGGTAACAAAAATACATGAAAATAATTTAAAAGATCCGTAATGGTATTTTCTATTAAACCAAAAAGGATGTAAAACATTAATTAAAAAAGTAGCATAAATTTACGGCAAATGCTTCCAAATGCCTTAAATGTATTTAAATGCTTTAAAATTTTTATGAAACTAACCTGCACTAGCGTAAATAATCACTAGATCGATCATAAAGTAACATACCTAGGGATAAGAGAAACCATGGCATGCTAAAATTTTCGTACCGCTTTTGCGGCAGGCTTGTCATTTTTCCAGTTTACACTTTGAATGCGTCGGTCGAAGCCTCGCCTCGTGTAACATCAGCGGTGGGGAGACACGTAAGCTTACTGAAATGACTAACTGGCGGTATTTCAACGAGAAACGAATAAAATTATATTGGGAGTTTTCGCATGACCTGTCCTTAAATCGGCTATTCCATGATAACTCTTATAATTTCCTTACTCTATGGTTCGATCTAATCGTTATATACAGGGTAAGTTGGAAAAGTATGTTTTATTTTTGATTTTCAAAGAGGGGGATTTTTTAAACGCCCTTAGCTCCCAGGGCTACCACCCCCAAATTCTTAAATAAAAGGAAAGGTTGAATTATATATCGTTTTAAAGCTTTTAATAAGTTCTTTATAACCCTAGAATATAAACTCAATATCTTTACCGACCACAAAATGGCGGCATTTTAAAAATAACCCAAATACCTTATTGGGATGGCCGTATTTCCGATACTAGTAAAGATAGATGTAATTTACGTGGAATTTTCATAAAGCTCCTTTAAAAATGTTTTAAATAGTGATACTATCACTTAAAATATACAGAGTGGGAGAAAAAGTGTATATTTTTTTAATTAAGCACCCTATATAATATATTAATACATTTAGTACATCTTACTTTATTAATTTCGGAAATATGCCTATTCCAATCAGGTATTTTAATGATGATGATGATGAGATATTGACTTTATTTTCTAGGGTTTTAAATGAACACCCTGTATATTGATTTGTTATTAATCATATTACCTGTTAGTTTTACTCTATTGTACATTTAACAATACAATAATAAGTGTTTTTAACTAAGGAGGCTAAACATTTTGTAAATGTTTTATCAGTACGCAAAGGCCTAAATAAATAATTTATAGTTATTTTCTTTTTCGCTTTGCCAGTTTTCTCAACGATAATCAATAAAAAAAAATGCAGCTTTTGGTCAAGGAAATAAACTTTTTAATAACGAGCGCTTGATTCCATTTAAGCATATGTTCACTAAATTTTGTGACGTAACCTTTTTCCGTAATTCTTTGTTTACAATCGTACTGGAAGCTTTTTTCGCGGTTTTGGTGTTATTTTTGGCTTTTTAGTCATTGGACTTTTATGTATGTTTAGTTTTTACCGTTTATAGTAAAATTGAGTAGTTATTAGTACTGCAGTTACAGATAATTTTTAAACCTGTAAACAAGGGTCACTGACCTTTAGATATTTTTTAAAGGAAATTTACGTTTAAATCGTTATTAAGGGTAAGATACCATTTTTTAAAATGTTTTTTAAGTGATTTTATTTTATTTTATGCAAGTATTGGTTTATTTTATCAGATAAAAAATATAATGGCAAAAAGGTGACGTCACAAACATAACCCATATTTTCGGACAAATATAAAAATCGAGCGCTTCTTATTAAAAAGTTTATATTCCTTGGCTTTTGGTACCCTCTTTAGGCAGCACGGTATCACATTACTTCTGGTACTTCTATAAACTATTCACTTTAAACATCGGGGAAAAAACATCCAGACAAGAGAAGTTTAAAGAAGTATTTGACCGCTTTTTTAAAACTAAAAATCATTTAAATATGAGTTACCTGTTCTATTTTAGTTAAATATATTATTGGAATGGTTAAGTAAAGAGAGAAAATTAAAATACCGCATAGCATATCAAGCTAAATGACAACTATTAAAATCATACATGTATTTGCATGTCATATTTATATAATTACCTCACTTATTTCCTATTATTAAAGTTTCTTGTTTAATTGTAAGGCTTTCACCATGAAGGACATTAGTATTATTGGTGTCTTGATAGTTTAAATTTATTTGTCATGTCTTTTTATCTAAAAATTTAGTTTATAAACTAACTGAAAAGTTTATAAACATTTTTGACGTGACAACGTGTAATAATTCGATGGACCCGGCTGCACGCACCAAAAACATGACTCATGTGGCGTTACCTCGCGCGTTCTATCTAAAGCTTGAAGTACAAGCTAGAGCGGGGAACGAGCGACAAAGAGGACAATCTTCGTGTTCGGCAGCGTTTGACATCTGTTTCTTTCCTACTTGAGTGAGCGTGCAGTAAAAAGTGTCAATTGTTTATAGCAACCTTAATTGCGACGGTAAAGGTAATAATTTTTCAACGTTGTCACGTTCAACTATCGTCAGTAAGCCGACTTTGCAGACAACCGATTTTTTTAAGATTAGGTCAATAACATAGAACATAGCTAGAGCTACATTAACACCCTATGTTCTTTTTAACTGTCATTTATTTGTTATGGTAGACAGTCACTCTTTACATGTTCATCAAGGTTGGGGTACTTCCAGTGGCGTAGCTAGGTCAGCAGGGGCCCTTGGGCAGAAACTAAAATAGGATCCTAATAAAGTCACAACCAAAAAACAAAGTGCAAAAAGGTCTTCACCTCTTTGTACCTAAATTTATCATATATTTATCTTGTTCTGCTAAGTATTTTTATTATCAAGGTCTAACAAAAGTGACAAAAAGGTCTTTACCTCTTTTCCACTATATTGTTCTTCTTTGCTTAGTTATTTTCTTAACAAGGACCAAAAAAGTGACAAGCAAAAAAGGGTTTGACTTCTTTTCACCTAAATTCACACATTTTTATTTCACTGCAAAGCCCGGGGGTTATATCAACTCCAAGGAGCACCCTAAGCTTGGTGGCCCCGGGGGCATTCTCCCGCCTAGCCCCATAGATCTTTTTTTTCTTCTAAACACACAGCCGTTATCAAACAAGTTAGTTTTTAACCTCAAAAAAACTAAAAAATCCGCAATTTTGACGGTTTTTGGTGGACTGATGGGTGCTAAAACAAAACTTGAAAAAACATATTGCATTAGAAAAAAACACTTAAAAATCTCAAACAAAAAAACTGCCTTAGTAGTAGAGCACGTTGCCAATTTTGATTCATTACAATTCAATCTTCAGCAAATCGGTAAAGAAAACCGTTAAAACTGCGGATTTCTTCTTTTTTTTAAATGTCTTAACTTTTTTATACTTAAGTTATCAAGATAATTAAAAAACATGAAAAATGTTAAAAAGGTAAAGATATGGCTCTGGCGCAACAGAAAAACTGGCCATGGGTTCATATTTAGAACAGTAAAAATTACCGAAAAACACTTATCGCATTTTTGGGAAAATCATCTAAAAATATTTTAATTTATTTTTATTTAACATTCAGCAAATTGGTAAAGAAAATCGATTATGTTAGGAGGTGGATTGCGTATACTCTATCACTGGAACTTGCTCAGGTTTATTGTGCTTCCTCCGTTCATAGGTTAGAGCACGCTATCCATGCCGGTCTGTTTAATCAGACTCCCCAAGCTTAAAACCGGCTCCTTGGTAAATCTTGCCTCTTTAGGTATTTCTTTACCCAGCCTTACAAACCACAGACGACAAAGGGCTTCACAGTAGCACCCTACGTGTTCTGCGGTTTCTTCTTCCTCCTGGTAGAACTTGCATAGGTTTTATTTTGCCAGGCGCATGGTTTCCAGATGATAATTTAGTCTGCAATGATCTGCTAATTAACCCACTATTATTCTTACCGCATTCCCGTTGTAATTTAGAAGGTCTATTGTAAATTCAGGCGAGTAAGCCCTAATAAACATTTTTAATGTTGGGATGACGGAATACCGCAGTAGGGATCGGGACCTACCATTGTCCTGCCAGCCTCCTCCTTTGCCAATCTATCAGCTTTCTCATTGCCTTCGTGGTCCTCGTGTCCTGGTACCCAGGCAATAGTTAGCTTGTTGGACGCCCCCCTCTTCTAGGGCAACTATGCAGTAATGCACCAGCTTAGAGCTAATTTTCCATGACTGGTTGACCCTGTGTGCCTGGCTATCTGAATAAATTACTATAGTGTTATCAACATAACTCCTTCTGAAGATTTTCCTAGCACATTGTTCTATGGCTACAATTTTGGCCTGAAACATAGTAGGGTGTTGTCCGTAACATACTTGGGTTATTAAGATTAAGATTTAAAAAAAATAAATTGTTACAAAAGATAAAGATGGAATTTAGGCGTAACCGTTATTTACTGTTAAAAATACATTCTACATGGTCATTAAGTTTTTGGACAAAATGAATACTAGTATAATGTGCTGTTAAAAGTAAGTAATCTAATTTGTAAATTAATTTTATCCTTAGTCATTTATAATATTTTATAACTTTTCTTAATATTTCTTTAATTGTTTTGATAATTTAATTATTAAAAGAGATATAGCCATTTAAATTAACGCATTTTTGTATTGAAGCTTATGAAAAAGTCGAGCATATGCGATAATTTTTGTGGGGAGTGTATTTTCACTTGTAATACCACTAGTGCTAAATTTATTTTCGGAAATTTTTTCAAGGCCATGATTATTTTGAAAATTATCCCTTGGCCGCAGGCGCGGGAGAATTTTCTTAAAATATTCGTGGCCGAGAAAAAATTTCCCGGAATAATTTATGTGTGTGGTATTCGGTAAGAAAATTTTACACCAAGTTTGTTTTAACTGATATTCTATTAAATTAAGCTTATTATTGTTTATTCTTTTATATAATATATACCTTATAGTATTACAGTTGGTAAAAATAGTTTATTTTAATTTTTAGACCCATACCTTCCTTTCGTTTGCTCTTTACTTATGTCTAGTACTTCAGTCTTATGATATTATTTTACTAACTGTAGTTGTATAAAATTGTCATTTAGGGTCTTAAAACCTTACATTATTTTTATATTATGTTATGTCTGAAATACTACAACTGGTACAAAATAACATTTTCTTTAATTATGTATGTGAATGACAGACATGACGTTAAAACAATATCAATAATTATGTCAAAAAATGTCTTCTATATTTCGCTCTAGGGTACCCCAGGTAGGGAGAAAAAAATTCCGATAGATACTTGTGTTGTCATGGTAATACAACCAAAACTACACATTTGATTGGCCAAAAACAGTGGTGTGGAATTTTTCATTAAATTTTAACACGCTATAGTTCTAAAAGTAGGACGTTTAGAAGATATGTTCTTATCAAGGTCAGTTTATATTTATAAGGTTGCGACATATTCTCAACTTTTAGGCGGTTCGAGGTCGGGGACGCAAGGAAGGGCACTCCACGGAGAAAAGTTGGCTGGGTAAAATCAAAGCTGAAGATCAATCCAGTGGCGTCTAGAATTTGCGAATTTCATTTTGCATTGTTTTGGAAGTGATATTTGTTGAAAGATGTAATTCCAAATGTTTTTTATTTAAAGTAATAGAATTAAGAACTTAATAACAATTAAAAACTGTTGTGTAAACGGTTGTTCTACTAATACAATAAACTGTATATCTCCGGCACTGAACAACATGGCCGAAAAATGGAGGATGTGACGTCATAACACGTCAAAGCAATATGGCTGAATGTCGTGACCTTATATAGACCGACTTTGGTTCTTATAAAGTTTATTTTTTATATTTTTAGCTAAAAATCACCCAATATTGTGAAAAATTAATATTTTTTAATAAAAATTTAACTACAAATGACAAAATATCAGTTATATTGTCAAACTACATTTTGGAATTTTCCCAAATGTTCCACATGCTACCTTTAAAAGTGAATAACGCCCTTTGAATTAGCTAAAACGGATGTCAGAGCCACCAACAATAATGCACAAAGAATGTAACTACACCAGGCAGGGGTATAAAATTTCATTAGTTGCTGTTCGATCTAATTGAAATGCGCATTCCGGATTTAAATCATACGCATCGGAGACATTTCCTGTGTATATGTTTCACGGTTGGGGCGTTGTAATTTAGTGTTTTATGAAGTTAGAATTTGGAATGGGCGCGGGGCACTTTAATTGAATTTTTAGCTCAGTGCCAAGCAAATGCAATCACTGTATTGCCGAGCCGACGCGACATCTAAAAGCTTTTACAAGGGGAAGTTGTGATCTTATTGATTTTGATATCATTGAAATTTTAGATATGTTTCTGATAGCAATGTGATTGTGTGGTATCAAAAAAAAATCGACTTGTTACTTGTCAAATTAATACCTAAAGAGACAAACTTTTTTCTTTTACATATGTTCCAACTCTATTTATACAATATGTTTTCTTGTTGCTGTAAAAAAAATAAGGTTGTATTCCTGAGTTACTTTTATAAAAACAAGTTTATATAAACATAGGTCCGGAGATGCATTGTTTCTAAGATATAGGGTGTTAAACTTAAAAAGAATCGGGTTTTTAATAATATCTTGAATATGCCTTATTCGATTTTAATATACTATTTTGCTGTGTTTTTTTAAACAGGAAGTTAATTAAGCCCCAAACTAATTTTAATTAGTAAGACCAGTGATGGCATAGGAAGCATCTTAGCATAGAGTAAGGAAATTACAAGAGTTATCATGGAATAGCCGATTTAAGGACAGGTCATGCGAAAACTCCCAATATAATTTTATTCGTTTCTCGTTGAAATACCGCCAGTTAGTCATTTCAGTAAGCTTACGTGTCTCTCCACCGCTGATGTTACACGAGGCGAGGCTTCGACCGACGCATTTAAAGTGTAAACTGGCAAAAATGACAAGCCTGTCGCCAGGCAGCGCTGAGCCTCCCGTGTTAACAAACTTCCTCTTACCCTGCTTAAGACACCCACGGTACGTTAGTATTTAGGCTTTTGCCTTCGTGGATTGTCCAAAGATAAAAAAAAAAAAAAAAAAAAAAAGCGGTACGAAAATTTTAGCATGCCATGGTTTCTCTTATCCGTAGGTATGTTACTTTATGATCTTAGCTAATATTATTGACAAAAAATGTATGCCACTCTCTTTTTGCACCTTCTACATGTTTCATACAAAAAGCATCACAAAATAAAACTTGTTTGTTTTCTCATATTTTGACATAGCTTGCTTAGTTTTCCAGAAAAAGAAATGAAACCCGCTTAACTTCATACTCGTAGAACATACAAGGGCATGCTTTTCTTTTAAAAATTAAGTGTTATAATTTTTTATTATCAATTAGGTGACAACAGCTACAAAAACTTAATTAAATTACGTTTATATCCAGACTAACAAATTTTACAAAGAAAACTGTTTAGAAATTTTTAAATTTTTTCAATACTTTAACACCCTGTATCTTGAGAACGAAAAATTTGAGAACCCATATTTATAATACCTTTTTTTTTAGAAAATTGACCTAGCAATATGCTCATAATTTTTTACCGCAATTGGGAAACACCCTGTATACGAAATAAGTTAGACCTTGTACAGGAAACAAAAAACGTTTATTTTATTGGCAGTACTGGTGATTGTACAAGGTGTCTTAAAAACATTATTATTGTCATTTTTTAAAATAAAATGCTCTTTATATTTGGACAAATTTTAACTCCATATTAATCTCTTTATTAAAAATATACAGGGTGATTTTAAAATTAATCACGAAAGGGGTTGATTCTACTTGACAAAATAAGGGTAGAGCTTCATATAATTTTTTTCAAAATGTGTTACAAGCCGTCAAAGTTCAATTTTTATTTTGTTTTTTCGACATGTTGCATTTCTTTTTAACACGCTTTAATTAACTTGGGTTGTCACTATCTATGTAACGGAATCTTTGAGCCTAATTTTTACCAACTTCCAGCTATTCGATTTCTTTGAAACTTTGCACACGTATTAAGGACCCATGACAATGCAATAATCTGCAAACAGTATCCCGTTATCCTGGTTTGGATTGGCAGGAAAAAAAATCCATTATATTATAAAAACAACACCTGTGTTGCCATCTTTTGGCAACATCCCAAACTTTTCTCAGGTTTAGCTACTCTTGACAAAAATGGCGAAGGAATTTTTTAGTGAATAAACTGGAGCATTTTTACATAGATACATACATAAATGCATATCGAACTAAAAAATGAAAAATAAATAATAGTTTAAAAAACTAAAAAACACGCTTTTATATGCAACCGAACTAAAAATTAGAAAATAATTTTTCATTAAAAAAAATATTGTCACTTCATAGTAAAAAGCGTGGGGTGCATTTTACAATTTTTTCATAACTCTTCCCTCATAGATATTGGCAAATATAATAATTATAACATTTAATATATTAAGCACCCCACGCTTTTTACTATGAAGTGACAATATTTTTTTTTATGAAAAATTATTTTCTAATTTTTAGTTCGGTTGCATATAAAAGCGTGTTTTTTAGTTTTTAAACTATTATTTATTTAACCAATCCAGTTTATATTTGGCACACAAATCGAGCCTTGCAGATTTTAAAACTTTAGTACAAAAGTACTTTTTTTAAATACCGCCAGAGGGCACGTTACTTTAAACTTAAAATTTATTTACATCATAACTTTTTTATTTTGACGGATATCGCTTAGCTGGAAAAGCCATTTTCTAGAAAATCAAAATTTTAAAATAAGGTACTCTTTATTAAAGTCGATAAACCTCACCGTTTAGGCACCAATAAACATCAAAGTTTTCATCAATTTCAATCAAATTACCTACATACATACAGGATGTCCAGTAACTCAACCAACAAATTTTACCAAACTATTCTACAACAAAATAAGAAAAAACTTTACATAAATATATGTCCTAAACGTCTTAGTTTTTGAAATACGGGAAATTAAAAATTAAAAAAAAGTTTTCTTTTAATATTTAACACATCGTAGTTCAAAAACTAAGACGATTAGGACATATGTTTATATGAAGTTTTTTTCCTATTTTTTTTGTAAAATCGCCCCGTAAAGCTTGTCGATTGAGTTACTGGACCTTGTATATATGTAGGTAATTTGAATGAAATTGATAAAAACCTTGAGGTCTATTGGTGCCTAAACGGTGAGGTTTATCGTCTTTAATAAAGAGTACCTTATTTTTTAAGTTTTTGCTTGTCTATAAAATGGCGCCCAGCTTTGCGATATCCGTCAAAATAAAAAAGTTATGATGTAAATAAATCTTAAGTTTTAGGTCAAGTGCCCTATGGCGGTATTTGAAAAACTACTTTTGTCTTAAAATTTTAGAATCTGCAAAGCTCGATTTGTGTGCTAAATATCAACTTGATTGGTTAAAAAATAAATGCAATATGGCGAAAAAAATTGAACTTTGATAGCTTGAAACTGAGAAACGAATGACATTTTGAAAAAACTTATATGTAGCTCTACCTTTATTTTGTCAAGTAAAATCACCCCCATAAGTTTCGTGATCGATTTTTAATTCACCCTGTATAACTGATAATATACTACATGCAATTTACCCTATATTTTAATGCCATACATTTTATTGATGCTTGGATATACAAATCTAAAATTTTAGGATATAATTATTTGGTCAATTTAGTATTATTTTTACTGAAAATGAAAACCCATGTTAAAAAAACAAAATTTAATTTGTGTCCACGGATTGCTGCACTGTGCGACGGCCACATTTGAAATATATGTAAAAAGCTTTGGGGGCCAAATATATTCGACACCACTGGATTCTACGTATAAATATTTATTACTAACAGTTTTTACTTTTGTTGTAAATTACAAGACAACCGAAGCTTTGCGATATCTGTCAATATAAAAAAGTTATGATTTAAATATATTTTAAGTTTTAGGTAAAATGCCCTCTGGCCTGTATAAAAGACAATACGTCAAATTCTGCTGCTTTTTGAGATAATTCAGTAATGTGTATAAAAACTTCTTATTTGAAGTTTTTTTCTGTATTATGTAAAGGGGGCCATAGGGGCGAAATTATTACGTATGTAAATAGGGTTAAGACACTCTGTATACATTGGAATTTTTTTTATTAAAGAGGAGGAGAAATAACTATATACACGTTCGGCGCTTGAAAAGTTTCGAATATGATTTTTGGGTAATGTGTAAAAGAAAGACGGAGTAGAGCGAGAACAAAATTGGCTCCGCCCTGTGCGGCTATCGCGTCGTCGCGTCGTTGCGCTTATCAGTCCGGTCAAAGTTCGGTTGCAATTCTTCGCATACCAAGTACGTGTTAGCCGATCATGTTTACAATTTATTTTAACCTTTGGTACGAAGGCGGATTCAGTAATAAAGTAAAAATGGTCTTCACTGTTGAACAAAAGATTAATATCATTAAATGGTATTGTCGTGCGAAGAGTGCAGAAGAAGTTGTCGGCCGTTTTAAGCGCGTGAAATTCCAATACTTTATTTGAGGCTGACCTACCCATCTCCAAGCGCAGGCTAAAGTGCACTGCGAGGCAGCCGAAATTTACATTCACATCGAGCGGACCCGAGCAGTACGGGGAATCGCCGTCGCTATCGGTGGGCGGTTACCTATGCAGTCTTCTCTGTCTACTCTCTATCTATTAGTGTCTAATACATTAAAACGCAATCCGTTAGATTCAACTCGCCAAACCTGTATAATATAATATTTAATATCTTACCTTACTATATTCTGTTTAGCGATAATACAAAAATTTTAATGAACCGCCTTTCGGAGAAACAATAAAGGAACCGAGATAATACTCTCAACCGAAAAACATTTTATTTTGTTGCGACTTCTTCATAAGTTTAAAAAAATCATATTGGGGACAAAGAGGTAAGCTAACCAAAGATAGAGCCACAATATTAACAAATACTTATTTTATATTACTCATCATTTAGCCCTATTATGTTCTTTTAAATAAAGGTTTTCCATTTTTAACGCTCGATGTTTGACAACAGCGCATGACCAAGGCATGAATGATACAGCCGTTAAATTTCGGCGGAGTACTCAGTCAGTAGTGACATTTTTCTATGGAACACTACATGATTGAACAATTATCAAAATTACTGTTTAGTTTGCCAAACGTTCTGTGTAATGCGTTTAATTTAGGTCCTGCGATTTAACTCTGTTGGATTTCTTCTTGTGAGCTACATCAAATCTTGAGTATATGCGGACAAATCACAAACGATTGCCGCCCTAAATGCCAACATTACTCGCACCATTGGTAAGATTGGACAAATTGGTCAAATTTGTGTCAGAATTTCATCGAAAATTGGATCTCTAGGATTCGAATGACTTAGTGAAACCGTGGCGTTCATTTGACTGATATAATTTTTAAATCCTAATGTCATCAAATATGCTTTAAAATAAAAAAACAGCCATTGCAATATAATTTTTATAATTTGTTTTATTTATATTCAAAGATAGAGCGCTGAAAATGGAACACCCTTTCTATATTAGATAAGTACAAAAACACAATTAAATTAAACCTGCTTTTCAAAGGAACAATTAAAGTACGGAAACAGTACTTTTAACTTTATTTTGTTGCGACTTTTTAAGGTTTCAAAGAATACAAATATATTAAGGACAGCGGTGAACGCAGCTAACCTAAGAAATACCACCAACTAGTTGCACTCAATATTAATAAATAACTATTTTATATTGCTATTTATCTAGCCTTGTTATATTCTTTTACAGATAAATTAATTAAATACAAAACCCCTTATTAAAATAAACACGCCTTTCGAAGAAACAATAAATGTAAAGAAACAATACTTTCAACAGAAAGCCTTTGTATTTTGTTAGGTTAATTTATATGTTGAAAAGGTTGTTACAAAACCTCGACTTTGGGCGGTTATGAGTGCGGGGACGCGAGGAAGGGCATGGAATAGAAAAAAGTTGGCAAGACTGGGCAAAGTAACTATATTTCGACAGCTGATGATCAATCCAGTGGCGTCTAGAACTTGTGCATTTCGTTTGCATTGTTTTGAGAATGATATATGTTAAAAGATGTGATTCCAAATGTGTTTTATGTAAACTTAAAGAAGTTGGAAGTAAATAATAATTAAAAACAGTTGTTTTAGTAATACTATAAACTGTATTTCTCCGACACTGATGTTGACACTTATTTCTTTTTATACCATGGCCGAAAAATGTTTCACGTGACGTCAACACAATCATTATCAATATGGCCGAATGTCGCGACTCTTTATAGACTAACTCTGGTAATGACTTCTTTTGGTCTCTGCTGATTCGGGAGCTTATTGTTCATGCACAAAATTTTACCGAAGCTGACCCTATTTTTCTGGTTTGGTCACCTTGGGTGTTCTTGTTTTTGGATAAGTTTACAAAACATACTTATTTTTTATTGCCAAATACTTTTAAAATTTCTAATTATACAGTCGTCCCCCTTCTTACTTTTGAACAGTTGGGTATATTTTAATGAAACATGGATCATGGAACTTGACATATTAGTGACAGCTCTAAATGTCAGGGTTAGAGCTGGGCGCCAAGGCAACCATTACCGCGAGCCAGAGAGTCGATTATCTAACCAAAACCTAGGAACACAACGTATCAAAAAATAACCCAACTTTAAATTCTTGTTGTTCTCGTTGCTATCTCCCGGACTATTATTAAACCAAATTAAAAATAGTAAAAATATTTTTTTAAACAGAATGCAAAATACCTACTCTCTATCGGAGAAATAACAATGCAAATATTAGCATTGTTATATTTATATTTTTTTGTCGTTTTACATTTTATTGTTAAATATTATTGTTTACTAATTGTAAATATTTTTTGTAAATTTGATATTTTCTGTTATGGGCATTACGCTTTTTGAAAATAAATAATCCATTGAAAATAATAATAATAAAAATAGTAATAATAACCATTTTATATTGCTCATCATCTAGCACCGTTGTATTGTATTCTTTTTAGAGATAAATTAATTAAATACAAAAACCTAATTAAAATGAACACGCCTTTCGGAGAAACAATAAATGTACAGAGACAATACTTTCAACCAAAAGTCATTTTATTTTGTTGCGACTTCTTCATAAGCTTCAAAGAAATACAAATCTGTTGGGGACAAAAAGGTAATAAAGGAATGGATGTTGCGATGCGGGGGTGAATTGCTGCGTGTCTTGTCTAAGATAATGAGAGTTTTCCGTTTATTTCATTAGGGGTTGTGACCCTTGCACTGAAACGCCCTAAGCTTCCAATAAGTTCGCGCAAAACGATGCTACCACTTCATTTCCGGTGATATTTGATTCCTTCTTGCAGAAAAGTGAAAATCTCTTAAGGAGGGATAATTAGTATTTATTATCTTGGCCCGAGTTAATGAAGTGATCATATTGTCGTACAGGTTGGGGTAAATTTGACGCTTTTAAAAGGAAACTTTTGTTTCCAAGAGCGTCGCCAGGGGGCAAAGGGGCAGCTGCCCCTCCCAAGATATTCTAAAAAAGTTGCCCAAAGTAAAGCAACCAAAGTCTCAATTCTTTTTCTTGGCTTGCTTGATCAGTTATTATTCTAGTACGTACGAAACTCGAATGAAATCACCAGTACCATTCCATCAGATTTAAACAATTGCTGCGTGTAGCTTTCAGATCTTCCTCACAAAAATAACAATTAATTTGTTTTACTAATATTATAAATGCGGACTTTGCATCGGTTTTAAAATCGCAAAAATTCGGTCACTAGTTACGATATCCGATTCTTAATAGATATAGCGGCGAAGTCAATCAATTTAGATATAGCTCATATATTGAAAGTAATCGAAATCGAAACAGCACAAAAAGCGCTGTACGGCATTTTTATGAAGCATAGACGTGCAGATTATTTTTTCCTGTCGTTTTTTTTAATAGCTAATTTAAAACAAATGAAATATCTACATTATCACTTTTGCTCAGTTATATGATGATAATTTTCGATCTAAGATCCAACGTTTTGTCCCTGGCTGACAGTTGTCAATTTTATTTTTCAATGTGCTTCATTGAAGATATAATCTGTATTGGTTTGGCGGATTTATTTAATTGATGGTAGTTATTTGGTTATACGCCTGAAAATAAATTAACACTACAAAAAAAACAAAAAAATAAAACAAGTAAATGAGAACTAAAAATCGACGTTTCGGTTGCAAGTCTGCCAACGTTGTCAAGATAAATTAAATAAAAATAAACAAAAATAAAAATTAATTATTATTAAAAAGAAACAAATATATTTAAAATTTAAGCCAAAGATGTTTTCAAGATCTCCTAAAAAAGCTAAAAATTTTACACCTAAATAATAGTTAATTTGTAATTTTTATTTAATTTATCTTGACAACGGTTTCGAACCGTTAATTTTTAGTTCTCCATTTACTGTTTTATTTTTTTTTGTAGTTTTAATTTATTTTCTGGCGTGTACCCAAATAGCTACCATCAATTTAATGTGCTTTATTATATATTGTTTTATATTTTTAGTATAACTTCACCCAGTATAATACCAATTGGAGTAAAATTTTGTATTTAATAGTTTTGGACCATGCAACCAGTTTAATAAAATTAAAATTAAGAAATGTTTGGTCTATTTGTCCTCTTGTAGCACCTATCCTGGGAAACACTGTATAACAACCTAAATTAAACATAGAATGGTTAAGAGTCAGCATTCCGAGTAATTTTATAAATCCACAAAACTTAAGTTTTTTGTTATTGAGGCCTGAACTGCAGTCACAACAAAACCCACTTTGTACTTTTTCTTTCATTGCAGACTTTTAACGGAATTCATGATGATAATCACTAAAACAATTAATACAACGCACACTGTAGATGTTAAACTTGTACTACAAGTGAAAATCTACATGTGCTCTTGATTTTTCCTACAATTCATACTTTCCTTATTCTTCATATGAACTTGCCCCCCCGGCGACACCCCTGCTTATTTCTGTATATTTTACAAAAACTGAACAGCATTTACAAGTTATATATTTGACTTTATACAGTTTGTTAATTAATTTATATCTTTATTTTTATACCTTTTTGTTTATTGAGATTTTTTAATTCCATGAAAACATTTTCACATCAACATTAATTGCATATTACAAATACGTATTGTTTTTTTATATTATTAATTTAATGACACAAATAACGTAGAGAATAATTTTATTTAAAAAGTACTAAAATTAATCCTATTCATGTTTTAGAGGAGGTCCGGAAAGCCCCACCCAGCGAGTAACGCCGCGCCGTCCACCGTTATTATTTTTAAACGCAACCTCTAATTGCTCCGATATCTATAACTTATTACGGAAATGAACTTAGTTATTTTTAGCTCCGCGAAACCACTTTTAATCCCTTGATTCTGGAAAACGTTTTGAATGCAGCTAAATGTATTTTTTTCTTCTGTGAAAATTCAAACTTTATTAATATATCAAAATGTAAGTTGTTGATTGTATATTATTATGCAAAATTAAAATATTATGTTTTGAAAAGTTTTTAGAAAAAATTGCAATTTTACAAAAAAATTGGGGTATCTGGTAAGACCGCCTAGAGTAAATTACTCTGGCCAAGGTAGCATCAAACCTAATATTTGCATTTAGGTGTGAAAATATTTAATATTTTATTATTTAACACAATGTAATTTATTTAAAATATGTTTATAAAGAATATAATAAAAATAATTTATTATTTTATGTTTAATTTTACCTTTTACACTTATGCCCATAACTTTATTATAAAGAAGAATCTGAATGTCTAGTATTTATTATAAATCTTAGATAACAAATGGTATAATTCATTAATTTTTTTATTATTTATCTTTAGTTTTATTTTATAGTAAAAATATCTTGGTTGATGGGCGCACTTGTCCACCCCTGGCGAGCAGCGTTATTCAACCTATCGGACAGCTCCGCCCGTTGGTAGGGTAATAAAAACCTCAAGTTTTTTACCTGAAAACGTTGACTCATCCAAAAATTACGCAAACCTTAGGATTAACAATAGATTAGGTCATAACTAACGTAATACTGCAATTAAGTTAATATGTGTCTAAAATAAACTAAATTGGTGACATACCTATTACTAGTTCTTACAAGTGACGCGCTGTTGCCAAAATGTAGGTTGACCCTTAGAGATATTTCTTAGAATCAGAAAAGGGTACTAAGGGTAGGTAATTAATTAAACCGAAGACTAATACACACTTACGAATGGTTTGTTCTGGTAAGCCACGCCTTTTTTAATACCTTAATTAAACCCAAGACGAATACACACATAATAATAACTAAATTCATACCATTCGAACAAAAATATAATCACTAGTTGATATTAAAGCTATTCGTTTACAATCTCTATCACATTTGATTTTGTTATTTCTTTTTAGCCATATACATTAGAAAGAGATAAATATATATATATATATATATATATATATATATATATATATATATATATATATATATATATATATATATATATATATATATATATATATATATACATATATATATACTTCTGAATAACATCCAAGCGCCCTTTCATAAAACATCTTCCTAGCGTCCATGCCATATACTGTACACTTTGCAGCCTCCCGGCGTCCTTACTCTATACTATCCTGCTAGCTTCCTGTATGTATATTTTTTTACATATTCATTACTACTAAGCGTCCCGCAGTGATGCCAAATTTTGTGTGTATATCTATATTTATTATAAGATTTCCGAGCGTCCTTTGAAGTAAATTAATAGAAGAAGAAAATTTTATTATGTTTAAATGCTTTGGACCCTTGGTGTCGTGTTTATTCTGAAGTTTTTATTCTAAGGGTTCCAAGCGTCTAATAGGTGTATGGTTATTGGTTTTATTTAGTTTACAGTGTACGAGCGTCTTATTATAGGTATATTTAAACGATTTTCGGACGCCCGATATCCGATATAACTTAGGCAAAGTATAGAAATTTTATTACTCTTATAGAGGGTGTTTCCTAACTACAGTACAAAATTTAAGGAGCTGAGTTCTTATGTCTTTTCATGAAAAAAGTTCCTATAAACATAGAGGGAGTTCATTTAAAAGTAACCATTCAAGTTATCTGTGAAAAGAGACAGTTTTGAGAAAATCGTATAAACACGTCAGGATATTTATTGAAGCGAAACGTATTTTACAAAAAATTGACGGCAACCTTTTAGCCCCTTAACCCCCAGGAATACCACCCCAAAATTTTTAAATTATAAGGAGGTCGAGTAATACAGCATTTTAAAGTTCCTGACGAGCACTTTAACATCCCAGAATATAAAGTCAATATCTTGACCTACTTCAAAATGGCGGTGCTTTAAAAATTATCTAAATACCTGATTGGGATGGCCGTATTTCCAAAACTAATAAAGTTAGATGTACCCAATGTGATATTTTTTTAAAGTATCTTTAAAAATCTCTTTATTGGTGATACTAGTGATAATATACAGGGTAGGTTAAATAGTGTATTATTTTTTAAAGAAGCACCTCGTATATTATATTACTAATTAAAAGAGCTTTAAGAAAATACCCCAATAAGTACATATAACTTTATTAGTTTTGGAAATAGGGCTATCCCAATCAGGTATTTGGGTAATTTTTTAAAGTACCGCCATTTTGTAGTAGGTATAATGTATTACTCGACGCCCTTCTCACTTAGGAATTTCGAGATGTGGCATTGGTGGTTTAGGGGTCGAAGGGACGCGGTCCAA
This sequence comes from Listronotus bonariensis, assembly GCA_014170235.1. Lineage (NCBI taxonomy): Eukaryota > Metazoa > Arthropoda > Insecta > Coleoptera > Curculionidae > Listronotus > Listronotus bonariensis. The sequence continues at coordinate 201,798 of JACEGR010000444.1, read as the reverse complement.
TTTTTGTAAAAAAACGTCCCCCTCAATAAATATCTTGACGTGTTTCGGTGATTTTCTTAAATCTGTCTAATTTAGCATATAACTAGAGGGATAAGTTATTAAATTAATACCCTGTATATCCGGACTTGCTTCTTTTCTAAGATACAGGCCGTTAAAGTTTTTAGAGTTGATATTTTTTATATGTATATCGTAAAAACCCTTTAACCAATTTAGAAGAAATTAGGTTTACTAATTTAATGTAATAAGACGCTTGGAAAATTCTACCTAGGTTAAGATAATTGGGTCCAGTGGTCACCACAACCAATATTACTATGTAAAAAAGTACGCCATCGGCCTCTTACAAAGATTTTATGTTTTTTCCGATTAGAAAAATCAGCTTTGTTTTCAAGAAAAATTATAGTTCCACTTTAGTTTTTCTTCTTAGAAGTACTCATAGACAAACAAAATAAAAAATTAACAATTATTTGCCTTAAAATAAATGAGCAGTCGTGTATTTTATCAAAAATTTAATTTTTCCTATGTACTAAAATCTTTTTTTTAATTTTATTATATACTTTTTAGTACCACTTAAAATGGTCCGGACATTTGTTTATGGGAACTTTTTTCATAAAAAGACATAAGAATTCACCCTCTTAAGTTTCGTACCGTAATAAGAAAACACCCTGTATATTGTTCCATTATTTTTAATTTCCTAGCATTTATAACAAAGTATACTACTTCTTTTTCTTTTATATGAAAGTAGTTTCTTTTATTAGAACTTATACAGGGTGTCTACATAAGTTGATGGTATATAAAACCTTTTTATAAGTATTTTAATGTAACTATTATTACTATTAATAAATTGCATCATTTTTTCTACGAGGTTTGGCAAAAATGTGATTTTTGCTGAACCCTAAAGTACCTGTAATTTTGATAATAATAAACATTATTATGAAGAAAAGGTGTTTAGGATTAAAAATAACGTGTAAATGTGTAAATTTGTTAATCTACCGGAAAAATAACTTTTATTTTCTGTTATAACTGTAAAATTTAGGTTTTTACACGGTGGCGGTTTTTCGTTGTCACTGCAGGTTATGGCAAAAACAAGAGATAGAAAAAACTGATGGCACATTCAGGGTTTCAATTTTTAAAACTTTAGCGGTAGAAGTAAGTCATATCTTACGTATGATTCGTTTTAAAGATAAACAGGTTTTTTTTTTAATTTTGTTATGAGAGATTAAACAAAAATTTAGATTGCATAGTTTTGGAGATTGTTATGTAGAGTTGACTCCAGTGGCGTACCTATATTTTTTTATGGACTTTTATTTGGAACTTAGAACATGAAGTTGTTATTTTTTATGGAACACCCTTTATACCTTATTATCATTGGTAGGGTATCCTAAGAAGCGGTAAAAAAATATTAAATTATTATTTCCAATGTTTTATAGTTTTGAAAATATAGCTATCGTCAAGAGCTCGGTAAGAAAGTACCATTTTTAAATAAAACACCTTAGATATTGTTTTACCATTTAAAAAAAAATTAAAAAATACAGTATTTGATATGTCTATCTTTAATAGTTTTAAAAATATGAGCGTCTAAATTTCAAAAAATTATGTTTCATATTCACTATGTTTATAACTATCTTTAAGCAATTAATGCGTTAGATATGTGTAATGAGAATTATATCTCCTATTATTTAGATTCATATAGCCTCATATCCAGAACTTCTATTAAAGATATAAATATCAGATGTGATATTTTCTTTAGAATCCTTAAAATATCTTTTCAATTGAGATACAATATACAGAGGGTTTCATTTAAAAATGCTATTTTATTAGCAAGCTCTTGAGATGGTAATCTTTTCAAAATTAGTAAAAATTGGATAACCCAAATGTGAAATTTTTTTGCGGTTTTTAAGGGCACCTTTTTAATGATAATAAAATAAACAGGAGTCTTATTTAAAATAAGAATATTATAACTTTATGTTATAACTTAAGTGAAGCTGTACCCCACTGGGTACGATCCAACCGTTGCAAAGTTTGCCGCTCTGCCACTAGCCGCTTGTATCATCGTAAAAACTCAAATTTAGCACAAAACCTACTGATACTATTAGGCATAACATTAGTATAATAAACTTTCTTATTTTTTACAGCGTGTTATTTTTTTTCGGGTTTTGACCCCTTTAATTCCTCCAGAAAATTCTTTTGACGTGACTGTTTTTATTAAATTCAAATATTTACATCCCACGTCCATTGCCTCTTTTTAGTATTTTGCACAAGTTAAGTGATTTTTGGAAAAATGTTTTTAAATGGTTCCAAACTTTAGGACTTATTTTTAAAAGTATTTTTAAATCAGGACCTTAAAAAATTAAAATAAATGTTTTTATTTGGGCATAGCTTTAAATTCTTAATAACATTCCTACTTAACATTTAGTTCATTTTTTTTAAATAATGGTTTACACCTAGATAGTTTTTTAAATTTTTGACATTCCTTGCTTATCTTTGGACTTTGAACAAAACCGGCAATTGCAAATATAGTTTAGAACAAAGCTTTAATTTTAATATAAAATTTAGTTTGTTGCACACTTAATGAGCCATACTGTATATTTAAAATCAAAAGCAACGAATTTAATTGCATAAGCTATTTAATATAACTTATCAGCAATACAATTCAACAAATTTTATACTAATTTAAAGTGATTCCATTTCCAGGGTAATCATAAACACTGCTAGAAATAAAAAAGTAAATTACAATATTTTACACTGACTTTCATTTTTTTTTGTACCACACACATAATGAAATAAAAATTGTAGTGAATCAAATTTTTGTTTTTGTTGTTTTATTAGATAATTAAAAAAACATTTTAATAATGAGCAAGGTTTACAGCACCTAACGTTCCTATTACAAAATTTAAAAAAAACAACTTTTAACCCCATATAATGACCTATTACAACGATATACACCAAACTATAATGGACGCCGACGAATGGAAATAATCTAATAATACTGCTTTCATGTATAAATGACTCTAAAATTATTGTTCTACAATGTTGCCAAACACTAGGTACCCGCATCACAAAAATCTGACTTAAAGGACGCCTGGTAATCGACATACTGTAAAAAAATATACTCATTAGGAATATACAGCGGCTAGCGCTCTGCCGCCTACTGGAGAAAGCGCTGAACTAAAAATATACACAAATATACGAAATTTACATATTTTTCTACCCTGAAAGCGTCCAGCTGAAACTTTGCCAGGGCTCTAATGGGATTCCTACTAGGCTTATCGTACAGTAAAACTTCCGGGCGTCCGTATACGGACGCTTCGAAGCAGGGGACGCTCGGAAGATAGGTATTTCAGAATGTATGGACGCTTGGAGGATAGTCAGATGTATATATATATATATATATATATATATATATATATATATATATATATATATATATATATATATATATATATATATACATATATATATATATATATATATATATATATATATATATATATATATATATAATAGGTACGCTCCATCATTACATGAATATCTATCATATTAGTGCATTCTAGCCTATCATGTTGGGTATTCTGATACCTAATCATGCAATGTTGTCACGTTGACAGTGCTTTTTGACGTTGATTCGATTGATTTCATTAGTGTAGTTTTAGATAAAGTATACATATATTGGAATACGTATATTCCTGTATTTTATATTTACGTAAATTTGTAATCCTCTATATGCAATAAATAAATAATGTGATAAATTTCGTGTAAAAAAGAGTTGGGAGACCCTATACCGGGTGTTGCATCGCCGGGCAGGACATATCAAATCCCATGTAATTTTTAATGGGGTCAATTATTGCTCCCCTAATTATTTTAGACAAAAATTCTATTAAAGTTTATTGAAGGGCATGCAAATCTACGTCCATGGTAAAACTTTAGATTTTTCGGTTAACCCGTTTGCTAGTTAGATGCTAATATATTTTTAAAAATTGTTACATTATTATCGCCTCATATTTATGACCAACAATAAAAATACCAGTTAGCGTGACATTACGTTGTCATTTTGAAATTTAGTGCTTTATTATTATCAAAAAATCGTACTAACTGATATTTTTATTGTTGTTTATACATAATATGAGGCGATAATAATGTAACAATTTTTAAAAATATAATTAGCATCTAACTAGCAAATGGGTTAACCGAAAAATCTAAAGTTTTTACCATGGACGAAGATTTGCATGCTTTTCAATAAACTTCAATAGAATTTTTCTCTAAAATAATTAGGAGAGCCAATAATTGACCCCATTAAAAATTACATGGGATTTCCTATGTCCCGCCCGGCGATGCAACACCCGGTATACATATTTTTAGTATTTTATACGTTTATAACATATACAGTTTACACACTTAGTACACATACAAATGCTCCTGCGCCCCACAGTGTTATGTTCCTATATTGTCATTTCTAGAGGGTGGGTTTTCGAGTGGCTCTTGTGTGCCAAAGCCTATTTAACGAAATTCTGTTTACTCATAAGCCCTTTCTGCCGGCGGTGATTAGATTTTGAAAAAGTTTTTAGACACCCGGCTAAAATTTCGGTTGTGTAAATATAGAATTCCAAGTAAAAGCGCATGGGTAGGGGAAAATGGCCTTAAATGACACACTTTATCAATTTCGGCTACATTTCAAAAAATAATAATGCGATTCATTATAAAAAATTGTAAAGTAGCATTATTTAAGCGAAAGTTTACCTTCTTTTGCATAGAAGAAATACAGTGTGGATGTAAATAGCCCCCTCCCTGCTAAATTTGTACCCTTAGTTTTTTCTTTATAAAATTTGGGTATGAATAATAGAAGGATATAAACTACTTTTTGACGTAAAAATGATAGTTACAGCGATCAAGATGGCAGATGGGCGTCATTTTAGAGAAAAAAATTAAATGGAAAGGAGGTGTCGTGTGGAACATAATTTTTAAAGCTCCTGATGAGTATTTTAACCCCAGAATATAAAGTTAATACCTTTACCTACTACAAAATGTTTGCACTTTTAAAAACTACTTAAGTTTCTGATTTAATGGCCATATTTTCGAAAGTAATAGGGTTAAATTTGCTTAATGTGGTATTTTGTTAAAGCTCTTTAAAATATCTTTTTATAGTGATATAATATATGGGGTGCTTTAATACCCTGTATATTATTATCAGTAATCAGAATCACAATAAAAAATATATGTATCTTTTAAAGAGCTTTAAGAAAATATATACATATACATTTGAGTACATTAAACTTTATTAATTTCGGAAATATGGCCATATAAATCAGGAATTTTGGTAGTTTTTAAAGTGCCGTCATTTTGTAGTAGCTAAAGCTACTGACTTTAAATTTAAGGGTTATAAAATATTCGTCAGGAGCTTTAGAGTGATGTGCCACACTACCCATATTACAATTTATTTTTTTCCTAAGATAGCGCCCATCCGCCATGTTGATTGTTACAACTATTATTTAATTTAAATAAAAATTAAGAGTACAACCGTTAGCAGGGGAGACTTTTAACGTCCACGCTGTATAATGACTATTTATTTAATAATGGGTACGTTCATCCGACATCAGCAGCTTTTGTAAGCACAAAGCGATTCAGCGGAAAAACGACCCAGCAGTTGGCAAGTCTCTGAACGCTTCGCTTATTAGTTCGACATTTCAGGTAAAAATATAACCAAAATTTGACAGATGACTAACAGAACTTCCCAAAGGTTGACATTTGCGCAAGCCCAAATAAATGCTGAGTTTGGTTAGCATAAATAAAGACCGCTTTATAAAATGGACATCTGCTGAGTTCAAGCAGCTTGTCATCTGGTCGGGAGAACGCGACCGCTTACCAGGCAACTTAGCCGCTGACGTCGGCTGAACGTACCCAATGTCTCAAAGTATGTCATCTTAGGCATGGTGTCAAATAAAATGACACAATAGTTTAGGCTAAAATGGCATTTACTTTTAACAGACGAATTACAGGATATTATAAAGTTAAACCATATACATAAAATACATTTAAAGTTCATTTCTAATAAAAACATTTAACATGTATAATATGATATTCTTGACTGTTTTTTAATAAAACAACAAAGTTCCTGAAAAATACTATTGTTCTAGGGTAGACTATGCGCATTTAGCTTGGGCACACTTTGAACAACCTTGTACCAAGTTGATTTTATTTTATACTCGTATTTACCAACTATCAATCAAAAAGTTTTTTACGTTTACGAACACGTTAAAATAGTAAGCCATTTTACACTTATTACATGTATGTCGTCTTACCCAAAAACGGCAATTTAGCAAACAGTATTAAATTTTTAAAGTATAAATAAAGCTATATAAGTGTGTTTCAGTAAAAAAATAACAAAATTTGTAATAAATCCATGTAACTTCGCAAAAATACAAAACTTCTGAATTAATTGGAATTATTTTGCGTTGGTGAATTGAAAATGGAACCTGAAATGACGTGCAAAAAAAATCAGGGATATGCATCTGTACGGTAATATTAATACTAACTCCAGTGATCATATTACACGCTTCAACACATTTAAGAGGTCGCTGCTAAGGCAAGAAATTCAAAAATTATGAAGTCAGTCATTCTACCTGATTATTCCATTTTAGGCCAGTTTTCCCTACGTTTTACCATTCTCATTATTTTACCATACAAGCATAATGAATTTTATCGACTATTAAAGTGTTAGTGTAGATTAACGGAGATTTTTTTTCCTATTCATCCAAAAAATAGAAGTTTTGTGGACTGTATGTTATATTATTGTTTAATTTACTGATTAAACTTTTACACTAAATATTTACAATATTAACAAGTTTTTAGCATTGCTATTAATATCCTGATAAACAATTAAATATCAAATTGCTCAAGAGTAATGTCAACTGACACTGATTTAATTAATTTTTATTTATTATTAATTAAAAATGTCTTTTCAATTTTCAGTTATGTTAGCCTACAGAAATTTTTGTTTTTTTGCGAAAATGATAAAAATATAACTTTGTACATTAGTGCATTTGTACCAGTGTTAAGTTACAAATTTACACCCCCTTAACTTTTTATTTTCTATCGTACAAAATAATTTAAAATATTAGTTTGTTCTGTAGTTGCCGAATAAGTTATCAGATTTTTATTATCTCTTAAGATAACAGGGTACGACAAAGAGTATGATTATTTTAAATAGAACACCCTGAATATTATTTCACCATTAAAAAAGATATTTCAAAAACCTTTCAAAAAATACCACATATTATCAATCTCAGTTGATCTTCGAAATATGGCCATGCAAATCTGATGAATAATTTTTAATTCCCAATAGAAACTTAAAAACTTACATCCAACTTTGTTTTTATTTTTTAACGTATAAAAGAAATAAAAACACTATTTTGTTAGGATAATTCTGTAGTATCTATATATTTCATCAAATTTTTCTTTTTTTTTTTTAAGATATACAGGGAACGACAAAAAGTATGAGTGTTTTTTTAATGTAACACCCTATATATTAAAACGTTATTTTAAAGATAATTTAGAGCGTTACAAAAACTAACTTGTAGACCAACAAGGTTGTAGTGCAAGATTTCTTTTATTTTAATATATTACTTGGTGGAAAAACCGGGAAACCAAAAGATGTCGTCGGTGTTAAAAAACTTAGCAATTTGATAAAAAAATCGGTTTTACAAAATTAATTTGTCCATTTCATTCACTTAACTAAATTATTTTTTCTTTCGTCTCCACATTTCAACTTCGTTTTCCATTGTTTCTTGCAACTACACTCAAACACGTCCAAACGAATATTGCGAACTCACATTGAACGCCTGTGATTGCGCAAAAATCGACTTTAGTATATGTAGATCGCGAGTCATATACCAAGAACCCTAACAAGTTACTATAAACAATGATTATTAAGCATTTATTATTGTAACATTTAAACAATTATACATTTCTAGGTTCAATATAATTTTAATTGTTAGTTAGTCTTAAGTCATATCTTGTACTGTAAAGTCCATTTTAGAAATAGATTGTTTTTTAAAAAGTTGCTCCGCTGGTTTGAGTTTATAATTCGCGACTAACATTCCAGCGCGCATTAAGAGCAACCAACCAAGCGTCTTGTTGCGTGTCTTTTTACGGTGATAAAATATAATGTTCTAGTAAGGGATCCCTGGAGCATTTTTCCAAGTCATTACTAACAAGCTAATTTTTCGTGCGTAGCTTCATTTTGACAAGACGACCAACTTTTTCCTTACAACAATTTTCGTTGGTGGTAGCTTACAGGGGTAGCAGGAATTAATTGTGTTGATTTGATAAATATTAAAAACCCAGGATGACGTACCTCGCAATTTGTAGGACAATGTAGATATGTTAAATTATATAAATATTATGTAACCAACAAAAAAATCAGCTGGTTGATGGTTATTTTTAACGACATCGTTAACCATTTATGTTGATGGTAGGGGACTCTTTGATGAAACCTTACATTTCGTAGAACAAATATTTTTTTGGTTCATTTAGTTAATTATCTTGAAAATTAACAAAGAAAATCCCTGTTTGTAATAAATGTTTTATATCTGCCAAATCAACGAACCTAATTCCTGCTACCCCTGTAAGGAGAAAAGTTGCGCGTCTCGTCAAAATGAGGTTAATTACGAAAAATTAGTTTGTTAGTAATGACTTATAAAAATGGTCCAGGAATCCCTAACTATTCATTAAACATGTTTAAAAATCGTTTATGTTTTTTTGTCATTATTTGTTTTTAAATAAATCGATAACAATGGCGGTTAACATGACATTTTCAAACGCCATTATCTCAAAAACTAATTAAGATAGGTATATCATGTAGTTCATGTATTTTCTTGGATTTGCCTGTAGAAATGATTTTTAGAAAAATATATGAGGTGTTTTATTTAAAATAGCAAAGTTGACAGCACTTCCGGTTAAACCGGATGTGCCACATAAAATCTGAAACATCAGAAATTTTCATTCTATCCAACCATATATCTGACCAAAATATCAAAATTGTATAACACTTCTAAAGAAACTGAAAAAAGTCGTCCATTTTACTCCAAGAGAACTCTTATAAAATAAATAGGAGTATAAGACAAACTCTTTGACCAAAAACTGACCTGGGGACCACCCTGAAGCAAAGTCACTTTAAAAGCAAAAACTACCATGGGTAGATGCCGAAGGCTTTGCGGAAAGAATTGGGGACTTAGTCCGAAGATGAACCTATGGTTATATAAAATGGTCGTCAGACCAATAATAACCTACGGTTCAATTGCCTAGAGTGCAAAGACGCTACAAAGACGACAATAAGGCAACTACAAAGTATAGAGAGACTCGCTTGTCTATGTATTACGGGGGCCATGAAATCGACCCCTACTTCAGCACTGGAAGTGCTGCTTAACCTACCGCTACTTCACATACACATACAGGGTGAAGTGAAAGCGGTAAATACCGTCGCAAACAAGGCCAGAGTCCTATCATAAGACAGGAAAGGGCCATACAATGGAGATTCAAGAAGGACCAAGAAGTCAACTCACTGTGTAAGATGCCTTCGGACAAAATGGTACCAAGCTACTGGCTAAACAAAGGTTTTCAAACATTGATACTGGACAGAAAGGACTGGGTGGCAGGCCTCCCCATTAAAGGATTTGGAGCAGGTATATATGGACACTAACCAAGTACGAAAATAAACTTGGGTCTCGGACAATACTCTAAGGTGTTCCAGGCCGAAATTGTAGCCATAGAACAATGTACTAGGGGAATAATCAGAAGGGGCAATGTGGATAAAGCCATAGTAATCTATTCGGACAGCCAGGCAGCTATCAGGGCAATCAGTGCATGCAAAATCAGCTCTAAGCTGGTGCAGGACTGCCTAGTTGCCCTAGAAGAGTTGGGTGCGTCTAACAAGCTAACCATTGCTTGGGTACCAGAACACGAAGGCCACGAAGGCAATAAGAAAGCTGATATATCTATTAGATCATGGATTATGAGGGAATCACAAGACTGGCTGAAAAAAACACCAGGACAGCGTCAAGTAAAAATATTCATAAGGGCTTACTTGCCAGAATTTACAATGACGTTCTGAATTACACGCGAAAGGTGGTCAGAATAATAGTGGGTCAATTAACAGGTCATCACAGACTAAATAAACACTTGAAAACCATGGGTCTGGCAGACGAAAACCTATGTAGGTTCTGCCAGGAGGAGGAAAAAACCGCAGAACTGCTACTGTGAAGCGCTTTGTTGTCTGCGGTTTGCAAGGCTGGGTGAAGAAAAACCTAAAGCGGCAAGATTTACCAAGGAGCCGGTTTCAAGCTTGTGAAGTCTGATTAAACAGACCTGCTTGGATAGCCTGCTCTAACCTATGGACGGAAGATACGCAATAAACCTGAGTAGGTTGCAGTGTTAGAGGATATGCAATCCACCTTCTAATCTAATCTAATCTAATCATAAAACAAACTCAAAGTTCTGGTCTCAGTTAATTGAGACCAAGACTTGAGTTTGTCTTATATTCTTATTTACCTCTTAAGAAAATACCAGGCTTAATAGTAATCTCGTGGGTACTCGGTATACCAAATTAACAAAGATTAGGCTTACTTACTCTCTACGGATAGTAAGTAGTAATTTATATTAGTAAATCTTATGCTTTTACATGCATGCTTACCTACATAAATTTATTAGGCAAAAGACCATCAAGTTGTTCTAAATTTAATTTAGGGTTTAGAACCCAACACTGCTAATCTTGGTTAAAATTTTGCTTTAGAGCTTTATACGAATAGGAAAGTAAGCGCACTAAAACCCATGCACACGTGAATTTTGGACGTGCTTAAAAATTCAAAAAGTAATTTGTATTAAGTTAAAATTTCTTAAGCTTGCAACTAAAGCATGATTGCTGATTTTTAAACGGTTTCTCTTTACTTGACCTGGTTATATGTTATTTATTATTATTTGTTATATTTTAAGTCAAATATAGGGTGATTCAAATATTGATCACGAAACTTAAGGGGTGATTCTTCTTGACAAAATAAGGGTAGAGCTTTATATATATACATATATTGCATTTATTTTTTAACCAATCCAGTTGATATTTGGCACACAAATCAAGCTTTGCCGATTCTAAAATTTTAAGACCAAAGTACTTTTTTAAATACCGCCAGAGGGCACTTTACTTAAAACTTAAAATTTATTTACATCATAACTTTTTAATTTTGACATATATCGCCAATATACGGAAGCGCCATTTTATAGACAATCAAAAACTTAAAAAATAGGGTACTCTTTAATAAAGTCAATAAACCTCACCGTTTAGGCACCAATAGACATCAAAGTTTTCATCAATTTTAATCAAATTACCTACATACATGCTACATACATGCTACTTGCGTACTACTAGTAGTCTACTAGGACCCTTCTGAGGATGCCAACCACTCGCGCTAGCGAAAAGTCAAGGATACAAAATCCACAACGACGGCCGAATAGCCCAAAACACAAGTTTAGCAACATATGGCCGCGAAAGCCTTACACGTTATATTTAATATTTTTTCTTGCATTTCCGTTGCATAGTTTTTTTTTGTGCTATAAATAACAGTGCGCATTGCTCATTTATTATCTGCTACATTTTTAACACGCTTCCTGTTTATGCTTAAATTAGTCAAGTCCGGGCGATATAACGATCTGGCGGTTGTTTAGCGTGTATTACATGTTTTTTTTTATGAGTACTTGGGGAAAAGACCTATTTTTTAACCTAATTTTATTTTAATATTTATATTATTAATGTAATACCAATAATAAATATATTCCGAATGTGTCAAATATCTACTTGTAACGGTTCAAATGCTATAATTATTTTTTTACGGGACCCCCGAATCTCCTATTTTTTAACTTTTTTAATTTTTAGATCAGTTTTATTGTTTTTAAATTAATACCAGAAAATAAGCCGTTATTATTAAGAGTTCCAAATGTTATTATTTTTTAGTTGAGATTAGATTTATTTTTAGAAATTCGGTATTACTGAAAGATGAAAGTAAATTGAAGTAGTTAGTCGCTGGGTGTCTTTGATTTCGTAAAAACACTGTAGGTTGTTCAAGTTCTGCCTTTTCAATTCAACCTGTGCAAATGGGCATACAAAAAAACAAACCCCTTGAATTGCGTGTGTGAGTTTTCGTTTAAGAGAAATGCCGGTTTTCCATATAAGGGATACTATTTCATATTTGGTCACCTCTATGTATAATTTAATTTTTAACTTAAACTAAGTAATTATCAGTATACTATAATTTTTTTATTTAATCCATTTGAATAAAAGCTTGCATTTAAAATAGTCTTGTTATTTTCTATTTACTATATTTTTAAAATTTAAGTTGTTTGCATTTTAACAACTTTTATTTAATTATTTTGTTGCTCATTTTCTTTCACTATTTAAACATTTTGTTATGTTCCGCCACTGCTAATCTTCATTTAAATAATACCAGGTCTTTCTTCGTGACTATATTCAAATCCAAGAGTGAGTGCACTAAATCCCTTTTGCATAAAATCTTCACGTTTTAAAAATTTACGGTGTAATTTTCAACACACAGGGAAAACAGGCATTATGACAGACGGTTAGTTTATTTATTATTACAATTCTTAGTAGGACGTGGGTATTTTTAATTATGCAGTAATATTATTTAATAATTAAATAAATATTCAACTTACGCCTTCTACAGGGTGTTATTTAAATGATGGCGCTAAAAATACGGGTTATGATTCATTGGCTTATTTTAGGAAGAAAAGTTCATTTAAACATATGTCCTAAACCTCTTAACTTTTGAGGTACAACATGTAAAAATTAAAAAAAATCTATTTAAAAAAATCCTAACGCTTCTTTACCCAATTTTGTTTTAATTTGGCAATATTATTAATAGCATTAAGGGGGAATTTATCACTAACCTAATTGCATTTAATAAGTCCAGTGTCGTCTCGAGAGGCAACTGAAGGAATGTTTCCAACAAAAAACGGTACGTCTCTGACTGTGTAAATGTATGTAAAATTTTTGAACTTTCTTTAGATTAGGCAAATTAAAATACTGCTTTTATGTCTTTTTATTTTTTCTTCGTATCTTGTTTGGTTGAAGAAAAAAATCACTTAATTGCATATTTTTAGACCATATTCAAATTTAAATTCAAATATTTATTGATGAAAAACATACAAAATTGTATTTTCACACGTCACAGGTTAAGAAAAAATATAAGTATATAAATTATTATGTAACAAACACTAGATTAAAATAAGTATATGAATTTTTCGAATTAAAATAATTAAACATTACAAAAACTACTTGTTTACACACTACATATAACAAATTAGAACAATAATTTAAATTAATAATTACATTAAAATCTCACTAAACAGGCAAATGCCTCTCTGATACTACCAATCTGATCTAGATCATAAAAAGAGCATTGCGGGATTTTTGTTTTTAATTAGGTTTTATAGTTTTAGGTATGTAACAAAAATAATAATTACTTATTTAAATAAGGTTTATATACTGTACACAGTGCAGGCAGGTCAACTATAGATCATGTATATTGCCTAACCCAACTTATGGACAAAAAAATTGCTTTTAATCAGGAACTCCGTTTACTTTTCATAGACCCCAAAAATCCTATGACACTGTACCCCAAATTAAGCTATGAAAAGCGCTGGAAAAAAAAACATTAATAAAAACTAAGTATGTAAACCCCTTTACAGTGGTAGTATGGCCCAAATAACAGTGGGAAATAGGCTTTCAGAAGAGTTTAAGATAAATAAAGGTTTAAAATAGGGCTGCTGTCTCTCTCCAACACTTTTTAAAATTTACCTGGAACAAGTTCTAAAGTTATCTCCCCGTGGTGCAGTGGACAGAGCTTTGATCTTCGAAGCCAGAGGTCACCGGTTCGGGGAGACATATTTAGGTAGGAGTTATTTACAAATAACGACCGTGGGGGCACTACCGCGTTGTCTAAAAGGTGCTGTGAAATGCATAACTGCATGTTTCAGTGCTTGGACAAAGTTGATGGAACAGGGGGAACGATGGCTTAAACATCTAATAACTTGACACCCACGGTACTCTGGTATTTAGGCATATGCCTGCGTGGGATGTCAAAAAGATTTTAAAAAAATCTAAAATCATGGAAAAGAAAGTGCAGGTCCATGGAAATACCACTGGACGATGACACCCTACTCTTCACACTGTGTTTTACTGACGACCAGATACTGATAGCCCAAGATTATGGGGACATAGAATATATGACCCGCAAAATATTTGAAGAATATCGCAAATGGGGGCTGGAGGTAAATATAAATAAAACAGAATATATGTGCATCAATGGAATAAACCAAGACCTGGTACTAGAAAATTGACAAGGATAAGGCACTGCAAAATATATATATATATATGTACCTGGGATTAAACATCACAGACGACGGGACTCTAGACAAAGCAGTTCAAGAACGCTGCACGCAAGAAAGAAAGGCAATAGGAATGTTAAATGTCAAACTATTTTGAAAAAAAAAACAAATACAGAATATATAATTCTGTAGTAAAATCTATAGTAACATACAGTAGTGAAGTTTGGCCACTGAAAGAAAAAACCGAGAAAGCACTTAGAGTACTAGAGATGGATTTCTGGAGAAGATTGGCAGGTAAATCACGCCTAGAAAAAGTACCCGAGGACAACATAAAGGACATAATGGGAGTCAACCCAGACATAGTGTAAAGATAAAACAACTCAGAAGGTATGAGCACGTTCAACGAATGGAAGAACAAAAATTACCCAAAAGGATTTTAAAGTGGATCCCCACAGAAAGAAGAAAAAGAGAAAGACCCAGAAAAAGCTGGATAGAAGGGGTACAAACTTAAATGAAGAAAAGAGGCTTGGCGAATAATGAATGAAACGATCGACTAAAATAGGTGTTAAATTTTAACACCCTGTATCTCAGAAGTTAAGACATTTAGGACATATGTTCTTATAAGTTTTTCTTCCTAAAATAGGCTAAGGAATCACACCCTGTATTTTTAGTCATCAATAAAATTAGACCCTGTATATCCCGGTTGTTTTAGCTTAGGTAGCTAGGCATTATAAATAAAAAAATAAAAGGTTTTGTATTGTCTTGTCAGTTTGTCATATTGTCTTGTCAGTTTGTTGCAGTCTAACCAAACTATGTAAGAATTTGGTTAAATATTTATAATCTAGAATAATGTAAACGAATAAAAACGTAAATACATTTTTTTAAACTATATTATTATTTAGTTAAATGAATCAAATTCTTTTTAACCCTATAATATAAGGTCAATGTCAATACCTTTACCCACTCCAAATTTTCGTTATATTTAATTTATTAATGTGTTGTTTACTTAAAGCTCTTTTAAAAATCTTCCTAACAATGGTATTGGTAATAATATACTGGATAGGACAAAAAGTATATATTTTTTTAATGAAACACCCTGTATAATATACAAAGCATCAGTACTAAATAAATTGTATTTACTCGTGAGCTTTCAAATATTGTCGTCAATATCGAGAAGTGGCGTATCTAATTATTTGCAATTTCACTAAAGTGCTTTTTAGGTATTTTTTGCGCGACTATTTTTCTTAGTAAAATGAAATAAACTAAATACTATATTTCTATAACTTTTAAGCAATCAAAATTCAACTTAATATGTTAATTCGCAACAGTAAGGATCATTTTTTTTTTGGCAATTATATCGGCTCTAGTAAATTTTTCTATTTTTTGAGACACTTTGTAATATTGCCGACAATATGTGTCTATCCAGAACTAACCCCCTTTCTATTTGGATTTTTTCAAGATGACGTCTACCGGCCATCTTGAAATTTTCATCCATAAATTTTGGTCTAATGAATAGTAAATTTAAATTAAATTTTTTAAATTAATGATATTAGTTACCTATATGTACTACCCTATAAAATAAAAAATGAAATAAAACAGGCAAAACTATTATTAAAAAATAAATAGAAAAAAATAATAAGCTAATTATTATTAGGCAGCCTGTTTTCCCATAGCAAACATTAAGGGCATAAAACGCCCTTTCAACATGTATTAATTTTTTGTTTTTTTATTGTTTTATACAGAAATATTAATACGGAACGATAACAAGAAGTTATACAAGGTATATTATTTCAGATAATAAGGATTCCTTTTGTATTTGAAGTGGCATTGAATGTACACGTGACAACATATTGTTATATCAGATATATAATAATATTACGTGCTTTTGTAACTGTACTTTTCGTTATTTGCTAAGGCAAAAGGATTACAATACTAGAAAGGTTTTGCCTAGCATATTTATTTTACATTGCACAAAGTTCTAGGACTAAAGTATGACCAAGGAGATAAAGTTTTTATTAAGAAGCGCTTAATTTTATCTAATTGTTTGAAAATATAGGTTATATTTGTAACGTCAACTTTTTGCCATAATATTTTTTCTCTTATAAAATAAACCGATACTTGCATAAAATATAATAAAATCACTTAAAGAAAACACAAAAAATTAGTATCTTACCCTTAATAATGATTTAAACATAAATTCCCTATAAAAAAATATCCAAGAGTCAGTGAACCCTCTTGACAGGTTTAAAATTATTTATTATTTTTATTATAACTACCTAATTTAACTTTAAATAGTAAAACTAATCATATAAAAATGCCCAATGACTAAAAAGCAAAAAATAACACCAAAACCTCGATAAAAGCTTCCAAAGAATTTGGGAAATGATTACGTCACAAAATTTGGCGAACAGGCTTAAATCGAATCGAGCGTTTCTTATTAGAAAGTTTATTTCCTTGAAATATGACGATCTAAGGCAGAGCACACACCTAAATAGCGTGGCACGTAACAAGTAGCACGCATCTAGCATGTTACTTTAAATAGAACAAATGTCGTTGTATGAGCCAATGTAAAGTTGGTTTTACACTTATCAAACTTCTTGGTAAATAAGTTGCATCAAGTTCACCTTGAAGAAATTTGATGATATAAAACAGAAAATTGGATATGAAAGTAATTAAAGGTCGCTTGTGAAATTTATTTGTAGGATAAGAACACGTCAAATTTTTCTTTAAATATTTAATGCAGAACTACCAACCTCACAAAATAAAAATTGACAGATAGCAACAACTTAAACTCAAATTTATCGTGAGTGGCAGCGTATTTTGTAACTTTTAATTATTTATCGTTATTTTATTAGTGTGTCGTGTTTTTTACTTTTATGTAGAAACAATCCCCTTAGTTGGTAACCTTGATGTATGCTTCAAAGAAGTTTGTCCAATAAATTCTTGTTTTACTCTTTGTCTTTATACAGATTGTACCAAATATTTGATCAATCCTATTTGACAAGAAAATTTATAAGGGTAAGCCCAGCTCAAAGAAATAAAGCAGCGTACAGTACTAACCAGAGTGATGCGGCATGCAGCGTGCCACGCCACTTAGATGTGCCCTGATTCATTTGTTTGCATTGGTTCTCTTTGAAATAACATGCTAGACGTGTGCAACTTGTTACTTGCTATTTGCCATGCCACTTTGGTAAGCGCTCTCACTAACCCAACCTACCTTTGTCCACAAGTGGAGACAGCATGTCAACAATTTATTCTGATTTTTGTTTTTATAAATAAATATGGGTGATTGTCTAAAGTAGGAGCAACTCTGATTTTGACAAAATTACGTACGGGGGTACATATAGTAAAAATAGAGATAGTTTTTATTTTAACTTTGATGACGAAGATCTCGAGATCAAAAGATTTCCGAAAAAAATCTTTTAGAATCGCGATTAGCGCCCAAAAAACCCCCGTACACCAAATTTCGTCAAAATCAGAGTTGCTCCCACTTTTTATTGTTTTTTTTTACTTTTTAATGAATTTAATTATTGTTTTTAAGTTGGTTATTTCTTTTAGTCACTGTTTATTTTTAATTTTTGGCTTTAAGAATGTTTTTTTTATTTTAAAATTTGCCTGGCGGAATTGCTGTTAAACTTTAATTTGTTTTTAAGTTAAAAAAGTATAACCCTATGATAGGGTTGCCATCACCTTAAAAACGTATATTTGTGTGCTTTTAATATTGGGTAAAAATCTTTTGCTATTTTTAAATATTTTAAATGTCGTTTGATGCACATCATTAAAATTTAAATAAATAAACAATTTGTTTTTAATTAAATTTATTACTGCTCTATTTCTTTCTTCTCGCCACTTCAGATTCATTACTGAAACTTAACTCCCTCAGTGAAAGCTGAAATGGCGGAAACTCTCCGTTGTGGTGTGTCACTCTCAGAATCACTCGTCATTTTAAGCAATAATATTTACTTTATTAGTGAATTCTTTAATACTAAATAAAAACAATTTTTAATTACGTCAAAAGTGACATTTATGACAAATGTCATCTAGCATCTGTCATTGTCACATTCACATCTGACATGACGGCTGAGATTCTGTTAGAAACATAAGAAAAGAGATTTCTTCAAATCGTAATTAATGTCAAATTACCAATGTTGTAACCCACTTTCGGTCCTGATCGACTTAATCGAATGGGAACCAAAGTTAAAAAGGCAAGGAACACAAACTTATTTGTCTCTTTTTAGCATTTATCTTTGTCTTTTACTCTTTAAAATATTTTTCCTTTTCTAGCAGAAAGAATAAAACATCTATTAAATAAAGCGACTTTTAAAAGAGATAAGAATCTCTTCTTTTTCTCTATCCCCATTTTCCTCTTCCTTATATTTTTTACAGAATCTTAGCCGACATCTAACATTTCATTTAATTATTATAAATTTTTTCATAATCTGTTTCAACTTCAAAGTACCGTTAACTAATAGGTACTAACTTATCCATAGTTTTAAGCATCCTTAGAAAAGACTGAAAATAAAGTATTTTTACATACCTTATTTGTATGCCAAAGTATAAAAAAATGATTTGTTAAACTTGTCAAAGTGTCATAATTTTGCTCTACAATTTTTTACTAGTTTTATACAATATTTTTAGAATACTTTACTGTTTTATATACCACTGTAAAGAAAAAAATTTGGACTATTAGAAGAAATTAAAGTACCATACATTTCCTGGAAAATATTCAGATTCCATTCAAATAATTATTGGACAAATGTCAAAAATGTCAAAAAATCAAAAAATATGTGTTTCATGTAAGGAAAATTCCACTAAAATTGTTATTTGTGATAAATGTACCAGATTTTTGTGTAAGAGATGTTCAAAATTAACTTTAAAAGAATTTAACCTTGCCATTCTAACATCAAGAAATTTGAAATTCTTTTGTGAAAATTGTAAATTAACTACCAATGACGAAAATTTTTCGCAAGATATATTCTCAACCCAAGATGAAAATATTCAAGATCAATTAACTAGTAAAGATTTATTTTTTAACGATCAGGATGATAATACCAAAGAGAATAAATCCTACATATCTGTAGATGTTTTTAACCAGGAAATTTCTAAATTTTACTGCCTTTTACAAAAAATCTCTGAAGAAATTACTAATTTAAAAGAATCAAATATAGAACTTGTTAAATTTCTTTCTTCTGATGAATATATTAAAATTGCAAAAAATCAAAATCAAATAAATATCAATTTAAATAAGGAAGTACATAATGAAGATAAACAAGATTTGGAAAAAATAAATAATGGTATTAAAATGAAGAAAAAGTCAAATATAATTAATAATTTAAACATTAAGGATAATTTGAAATATAACAAAATGAAGCCGTTAATAAATAGTTCAGATGATAACACATTATCTTTAATTACAAATAATAACTATAAAAATGATATCTTTTTAATGAAAAATAAGGTATCCGGCCTAAAAGTAAATGAAGAAGAAAAAAACAAGAAAAACAAAAAGAAGAAAGAATTTGCTGGTTTTGAAAATATTTGCGAACAAGTTGATGCGAAAATCAAGAATGATGAAGTAAAAACACTAACTAATGTTTCCAAAGTTAATATGTCATCGTTTATATTAAAAAATAATGGTTTAAATAATATTTCTTTAGGGAAAAAGGGTAAGATACTTGTTTTATGCGATGAATATGGCAGATTTATTTGCAATAGTATTCGCAAACATAATAAATTACAAAATTTTGAAATACAATCTATTATAAAACCTGGAGCTAATTTTAAAAATATAATTAATGATATGGAAATAATTACAAAAAATTTTAGTATTAATGATTATGTTATTATATTTGCAGGATATAATGACTTTAAAAACTCGAATTATCCTAGAATTAGTGAGATTATCAGCAAATTGAAGTTGTGTCTCAACACAAATTTTTTATTTATATCATGTCCTTTAAAAGATTATTTTAATCGTGATAAAATATCTTTATTTAACCATAATCTACAAAATTGTTTGTATAATATAAATAGAGGTTCTGCGGTTTCTATATCATTTTTAAACATTAATGAATTTTTGTATAAAAACATAGCAATTTGTTTATTGATGAGATTGTATGCAATATTATTTTTAATAAAAACAATTTTAAAACACTTATATTTGTTAAAACTAATAATGAATCTGAAAACAAAATTCTTAATAGCTTTAATAATATCAATCAGTTTGACTCAAATATTGTAAATATCCCTACATCACCAAACAAATCTAATAATTTTTTAGGCAAAACACCACAAAATGTATGTTATCCATGATACTTTTAAATGTTCAGTCTATAAGAAATAAAGCGGATGAATTGTTTATACTTATGGAAAATAATAATTTTCCAGATTTATTTCTTGTAACTGAACATTGGTTGAAATATGATGAACCTATTTATTTACAAAATTACACAGTGATATCCAATTTTTCTAGAAAATATTCAATACATGGTGGTACGATGATCTTTATAAAAAATGATTTTGCAAAACAATCCGATTTTATTAATTTTACCAAATTTGATCATTTATTAGTTGAAAAAGAATTTGAATTTTCAATAATATTTTCTCAAAAAAATAACTTATTTATTATCTGTTTATATCGACCTCCTTTAGCTAATATTAAAAGTTTTTTCATTAATCTTGAAATTCTATTATCAGGACTTCCTAAATTATCTTCTTGTATTTTAACTGGTGATTTTAATATCGATTACTTAGCTAATAATAATCAACATTCATTTAATTTAAAAAATTTATTGCATTCATTCAATTTAACCATGAGTATTAATTTTCCTACCAGATTCTCTCAATATTCTCATTCTACTATTGATTATATTTGTTCAAATATTATACTATCTTGTAAAAAAATAAATTCTAGTTTATCAGATCATGAAGCTATTTATTGTGAGTTTAATTATAAAACAAAAAAGAACAATAGTAAAAAAAATAAAGGTAGAATTTATTCTAAAAGAATTACAAAAAATTTCAAAATCTTATATCACATAATCATTGGAATGATATTGTTAATATGGCTGACCCACTAGAAGCTTTTCATTCTAGAGTTCTAAAATTATTTGAAGAAGCATTTCCTATAAAAATTATTAAAAAAAAGTCAAAAAATAATTGGATTACGAAAGGTATTAAAGTAAGTTCTAAAAATATGCGGTCTTTACATTACATAAGGAAGTTTACTGCTATAAATAGTTCTTTTATTACTTATTTTAATAAATACCGTAGCATCTATCGAAAAATAATAAAACTAGCCAAAAAATTACTATGAAAATCAAATATCTATGTCATCTAATCCTAAAAAGAATGTTGGTCTATTATTAATAACCTTCGTGGAAAAAACAACTTACCAACCATAAATACTACATTAACTAGTGAAACACTAAATTCGTTCTATTGCTCTGTAGCCTCAAATTTATCTAAAGATATTATTTGCAATATTAATCCACTTACTTATATGGAAAACATTGTTATTAATGAAACCTTTTTTTTAGTCCAACTAATGTAGAAGAGATTCTTGGTGCTTCTAATGAAATCAAAAACAAATCATCTTCCGGTTGGGATAACTTGTCAATTAAAATATTTTCTAAACTTTCTAACTCAGCTTTACAAGTATTGGCTGATGCAATAAATTTTTCTTTTTTAAATGGGGTATTTCCAAAATGTCTAAAAGCTTCTGTAATTATACCAATTTATAAAGGGGGAGATTATGATACACCTTCTAATTTCAGACCTATTAGTTTATTACCTACTCTTTCTAAAATAATTGGAAAAATTGTCAAAAATAGAATGATTTCTTTTATTCAAAAACATAAGATTTTAAACTTAAAACAATTTGGATTTCAAAAAAATAAAAATACGAATGATGCAATATTTTCATTTCTCGAACATCTATACACATCATTAAATGAGGGTGATTTTGCAGCTGCTATTTTTTGTGATTTGTCTAAAGCGTTTGATTGTGTAAATCATTCTATTCTTTTACGAAAACTTCAAATATATGGTTTTCGTGGTACGTCTTTAAATTGGTTCAAATCATATCTTTCAGAAAGATCACAAATTGTACAAATAAATAATATTAAATCAGAAAGTAAATTCATAAATTGTGGTGTTCCTCAAGGTTCTGTACTTGGACCGTTATTATTTTTGTTATATATAAATGATTTAGCTTTTATCGATATAAAAGGCCAATTTACTATGTTTGCTGATGACACCACTATTTTATGGAACAACAAAAATAAAAATGTATTATACGATTCAATTAATAATGATATTTTAAAAATTAAATCCTGGTGTGATTCTAATTTGCTTACTTTTAATATTAATAAAACTAATATCCTAACATTTAAATGTACTCTTAATAACATATATATGAATGATCAAATTGTTAAATATTCTTCATGTACTAAATTTCTAGGCCTTTTGTCGATGTTAAACTAAATTTTAAAGATCATATAGAAAAACTATGTAATAAACTAGCATCTAATTGTTATGGTATTAGAATACTCTCTAAAGAATTAGAAGATTTTTCAGTTTTAAAATCTATTTATTTTTCTTTAATTGATTCTATCATAAGATATGGAATTTGTTTTTGGGGAAACTCGTATCAATATTTATTAAATTCAGTATTTGTATTACAAAAAAGAGCAGTTAGATATATCTGCAAAGCAAAGACAAAAGATTCGTGTAAACCGTTGTTTAAGTCAAAGAAAATTTTAACTCTTACCTCTATTTATATTTTAGAAACAGTATGTTTAATTTTTAAAAAAATTGTTTAAAAAGTCCTAATAATTCTTTATATGATACTAGAAAAAAATCTCAACTTCAACTTCCGAATCCAAATTCATCATTAACAAAAAAATCTTTAATTTATGACTCAAAAAAATTTATAATCATTTGCCCACTGATATTAAAAAATTAAAATTTTTAAAAAATTTAAACTATCTGTTCAAAACTTGTTATTAAGTAAAGCGTATTATGTATTAAGAGAGTACTTTGATGATAATTTTAATTAGTCGTACCATTACATAAAGCATGTATCTTATTATTATTAATATTATTATTATTGTTAATATTTTAATTTTATTCTGCTTTGTCAAAAGATTATTATTCTTGGACAATAAAGCAATATATTATTATTATTATTATTATTAAAGTATAATTAGCAAAAATAAAGTAAAATAAAATACATACTACATTGTGTTTAAAAAGCGCATATTCAATGTTAAAAGTAATTTATTCGCACAGATTTTATCTCTCAGAAAAACTAAAACCATGGTTTGTAAAGCGCTGGTGCTATCCCATTTTAATTTTGCGGATCATTTGTATGGTCCTTTTTTGGATAGTCAGGATATAAAAGAATTCAGAAAGCTCAAAATTCTTGTCTTAGACTGATATTTGGAAAAAGACGTAGGCAGAGAATTTCACATAAATTACCCGAATTGGGGTGGCTTAATATGAAGCGACGTCGTATCCTGCACTCCTTAGTATTTTTTTACAAAATTTTAAAACTCAAGATTCCTCCTTACTTGTGTCAAAAAATAAAATACAGGACTGATATTCATAATTTAAATATTCGTAGGTTGAATTTACTTACAATACCATCGCATAATAGGGAAATATTTAAAAAATCATTCTCCTACCAAATTGCTTTGCTAATAAATAAATTTAAGGTTATGAAATTTTCCTTGTCAATAACCTCGTTTAAGAAAAAAATGCGATCCACATTGCTGACAAATTAAAATATATTATAACCGCATTAACCCTCCCCTTCCTCCTTTTCCCATTAAACCTTTTTCTTTCTCTTTGTCTATCTTTTCCCTTTTCTTTCTTTATCTCTGTCTCTCGATCTTTTTTTATTTACCTTTCTTTTTCTATAGTTTTCTTACTATTTTTTTGGTTTGGTTTTTAAGCTTAGTACCTAATAGGTTTCTTATTTTATTGGAATAAAAAAATATTATGTTTATACATTTTTTTGGGCTCTAGCAGCTGCTTCTATACGGGGCAAGCTGATGTAGCCGGTAGCCCTTTATTCCTAACAAATGTATTTTATTGCAAATTGTATAAAATTGTTTTTTGTTGGAATAAAAAACCATTTATTATTAATATTATTATTTTTTAAAAGATCCAACACGACGTATCCTATGGCTCCGACCCCATAGGGCGTCGTGCGGAAGGCTATCCATATCGAAGACCACTCCTCGCGTCCGCTCGGTCAGTGATCTTCGGCCAAATTCATTTGCCTCAGTAGACGAAGGGATCCAAGGACAACAGATTTCTGCATCTTCATCACCAGTTTTTCGGGTGTATTTTGATATGCTGGAATGTACCTCATTTCCCTTAATATGTTATTCTTCATGCCTCCCAAAACGCCAACTATCAGGACAACCAATCGCACGGTATACTCCGGATAGAGCCTCCGAAGTTCGCCAAGAAGATCTTGATATTTGGCTCGTTTCTCCCGTTCTTTTATATCGATGTTAGTTTCCGCTGGGGCGGAGAACTCTTTTACATACATGGTGTGATTTGTCTTATCAAGGAGAACGATGTCGGGTTTATTCGCTTGAATTTGATGCGTTGTTGGGAACGCGTAGTTCCAGTATATGCGACAGTTGTCATTTTCCACTACTGCCTTAATGTCTCCGGGAGCAAACCGCAGTATTGCTGTTTCATCGATGACGTAGTAATGCCTCAGGTGATAGTAAAATACCCGAAGAGCGTCATTATGCTGATGGATGTAGCTATTGACCGCATGCACTGGACAAGCTGACAATAAATGCATAAGGGTTTCGGGTTGATGTCGACAGGCTCGACATGCGGTCTCAAGAACGTTGGAATATTGGTTTCGGTACACCAATGTGTTTATCACCCCATTATTATTATTAATATTATTATTATTATTATACTTTATTATAAAGTATGGTTTGCAACCCTACTCTGTGAACTGGTGACTTTACATAAATTACTATTCTGTGGTATGTAATTTATTCGTCACCTACCAAACAGGTTCTGTCAACCTTTTCCAGTATAAATCAAATGTACACGCGTGAAACTTATTTCAAAGTGGCATCAAACTAAGCTTGTTCTATTAATTAGGCTGTCGACAACAAGAAAGTTGTTGAAATTTATGCCTTTGTCCGGTTTTATAAATGAAAGCATCGGTCTAACAAACCCTGCGCTACCGGGATTGTGATGAGCAAAAAGCTCTATGATGAGACTAAAACTAACATGACATTGCCTTAAAATTGTTTTAGCACATCAATCAACAAGTAAAACTACTTGTTGACAACATAGTTTTGTAGTTATAATTACAAAATATGTTATTGTTTTCTCTACATTACTTAACATCAATGAGTAAATTAACGAGAAGTTAGTAGTATACAGTGTGTCTACGAAAGTTGGCATCATATTGGAACCTTTTTTATTATTGATTTTACGAAAAATAGTAATTTATTTAACAAGTGCATAAAGTGATATTTTTTTACGAATGGAAAGTTTGACAGCACGAGCCGTTAGGCGAGTGCGGCAATTCAATGAGTAAAAAGACACTTTATGCATGTGCATGTATTACATACTATATTTTTTCTATGACCGTATAAAAAACATTCAAATTACCAGTTTATACATGTTTTATTTATTTAAACTTAATAATTTTAATTTATACAGCACAGCCATTATATTGCAACAAAAAATCATAGCCTTTTTATTTTTAAAAAGACAATTATCCTCTTCATAACTAGGAGGTGATTAAATTTTATAAAATTGTATGTACTTACTTTTTTGTAGAAATAATACCAAAACAGTATAAATCCCTTTTTTAATTTCTTAATCGAAATTTATTATTACTCTTAATTTTTAAATAATTTCTATTAAATTTATTCGCAATCTGTCAAATTTTAAAACTAGTGACACATGAACTTAAAGAAATAGAGACAAAATCAAAGGTAATTTGACCATTTGGTCCAGTTAATGTCGCGTTTACTGTCATATTGCATAAATTAATATTTAAGTTTATTTTAGTAGGCATGGAAACAAATCATTAATTCAATGATTTGTGAAATTGAGGAAAAAGGGTACTTTTTATAAAAAGTTCTGCATGGTCTAAAACCTAAAATACAATCATAAGATATCAAATTGTGTCAGTCATCTATGAGGTTTGGCCAAAAATGTAATTTTTGCTAAGAGTATAGTACCTGTATTTTTGCTAATATCGAAAATTGTTATAAGAAAGAAATCTTTGAAATTAAAAACCACTTTAAAATAATTATGGAGAACTTTTTATAAGACATAACTTTTTACGTAAAATTAAGAATAAAAAAGTTTTCCATATGACACCAACTTACCTAGGCACACTGTATAAGCTGTAAAGCGAGCTTTTAAAATTAATTTTTTAGTTTATTATTTTTGTGCATATTTTAAAAAGCTGAGGTGAAACCTATTGCTGACGGTAAGTAGAACCTTTTAATATTAAATATAAAAATAGCAAGTTTCGTTAAATTAATTTTTACCATAGCAGTGATTTAAATTAAAGGTAAACAATAACTTTACTTTTGGCTTAGACAAAGAGTAAATTGTTAAAAATTTGTCATGCATCAGAGTGGCTATTATTTTGTTCTTTAAAAACCGTGCCTATAAAATTTGTTCCAAATGCAATTGGGATTTCAAAGAATATTTTTAGTTTCGGAAAAAGCAGTGGCGCAACTTTTTTCTTGAAAAATAGTCCAAACAAATATGGTACGGACGCCACTGGTAAGTTTTTTCAAATATTTCACCTAAAAAATGTGTTTTCTGCTTTAAGGCGATGTACCAAAGAACAATTAAAAATCTAGAGTGGTTTTATAGTTATAATGAAAAATTTATTTTTCTTAAAACTTCAACATTCTCTGAAAGGAAGCGTTGCAATCGAATGTTTATACAGGGTATTACAAATTTAAGGAATACCATTGGGATTCTAGAAACAGTAAGAGATACAGGGTTGGTTAAATTGAAGCAAAGTTGCACATTTTTATGCTAAACAATATTTCGTTTAAAAATAATGCGGAAATATAAAAAAAACAAAATTTTTCTGGTTTTTGTTTTATTTTCAGTTTATTTAAAAACATATTTTAAAACACAGGACACAATAACATTGCCAATTGTTCTGTTCTATAAAATGATGTCACTAAATTTAAGATCAGGCGTTTCGTCTTTGAGCCACCATCATCAACTTTGTTTTTTAAATAAACGAAATGTTTAGGTTTAAACCTAATAAAATCGTATTTTAATTCTATATTTAATGATTTATCACACTTTACATTTATGCGAAACCTAAAAACCATCATTCTTCATTATTTGGCCATCACAAACAACGATTTTCCCCAAGCGTTCAAGGAAATTTTCGTTTGCAGGTAAGTATCCATCAATTTGTTACTATGATAAAGTTTATAGAAGCGTTTAAATAAATTAAATTAGATTCATTTTTGTAGCTTGCTGGTTAATTTATAAATAAATAAATAAGAAAAATAATAATGAGTTGTTTAAAAAAAAATGGAAATATACCTACCTTCAAATGAATATTTTCAAAATCGTTTGTAAATTTAAATGGAAAAATGATAAATGATGGTTTTTAGGTTTCGCATAAATGTGAAGTTTGATAAATCGTTAAATATAGAATTAAAATACGATTTTATTAGGTTTAAGCCTAAAAACTTCGTTTATTTAGAAAACAAAGTTGATGGTGGTGGCTCAACGACGAAACGCCTGATCTTAAATTTAGTGACATCATTTTATAGAACAGAACAAGTGGCAATGTTATTGTGTCCTGTGTTTTAAAATATCCTTTTAAATAAACTGAAAATAAAACAAAAACCAGCAATTTTTTTTTATATTTCCGCATTATTTACGAATATTGTTTAGCATAAAAATGTGCAACTTTGCTTTAATTTAACCAACCCTGTATCTTTTACTGTTTCTAGAGTCCTAATGGTATTCCTTAAATTTGTAGTACCCTGTATAAACATTCGCTTGCAACGCTTTCTTTCAGAGGGGTTGAAGTTAAAAAAAAAATTCATTATAACTATAAAACCACTTTAGATATTTAATTGTTCTTTGGTACATCGCCTTAAAGCAAAAACACATTTTTTAGGTGAAATATTTGAAAAAACTTACCAGTGGCGTCCATACCATATTTGTTTGGGCTATTTTTCAAGAAAAAAGTTGCGCCACTGTTTTTTCCTAAACTAAAAAAATTCTTTGAAATCCCAATTGCATTTGGAACAAATTTAGGCACGGTTTTTAAAGAACAAAATAATAGCCACTGACGCATGACAAATTTAAAACAATTTACTCATTGTCTAAGCCAAAAGTAAAGTTTTTGTTTACCTATAATTTAAATCACTGCTATAGTAAAAATTAATTTAACGAAACTTGCTATTTTTATATTTAATATTAAAAGGTTCTACTTACCGCCAGCAATAGGTTTCACCACAGCTTTTTAAAATATGCACAAAAATAATAAACTAAAAAAATAATTTTAAAAGCTCTCTTTACAGCTTATACAGTGTGCCTACGTAAGTTGGCGTCATATGAAAAACTTTTTATTCTTAATTTACGGAAAAAAATTATTTCTTAAAAAGTTCTGCATGGTCCAAAATCTAATATACAATCATCAGATATTAAATTGTGCCAATAATCTACGAGGTATGGCCAAAAATGTAATTTTTGCCCAAGAGTAAAGTACCTGTATTTTTGCTAATATCGAAAATTGTTATAAGAAAGAAATGTTTGAAATTAAAAACCACTTTTAAATAGTTATGTTATTTAGTTAATTTAAAAAAAAGTTTTGATTTTTTCCGCTAAAATCTTATCTGTAATATCGTAAAATGTACATTAGTGCACAGTACGTTTTTCTTACTTTAATGTTACCAAATTTAAAAAACTATATATTTAAAATTTTTCTCTGAAATTTATAACCATGCTATGTATAGCACTAATGTAAAAACCTAAATTTTTACTGTTATCGCAGAAAAAAATTAAAAATATTTTTTTCGTAAATTAACACAAGTGCATATTTAGGAGTAAGTAGTAGTAGATATTTCCTTTATAACAATTTTTAATATTGGCAAATAAAGAGGTACTATACTCTTTAGCAAAAATTAAATTTTTGGCCAAACCTCATAGATGACTGACACCATTTGATATCTTATGATTGTATTTTAGGTTTTAGACCATGCAGAACTTTTTATAAAAATACCTTTTTTCCACCACCGTTAAAAAATGCAGTTTTTCTAATCGTTAACATGAAGATAAAGTACTCCATTCTAGTACACACAAGGTTACTTTTTTAACACTTTGAAGCTTTTTTCACACATTAAATTAATGTTTTGTTTCCATGCCTCCTACAATAAACTTAAATATTAATTTATGCAATGAGACAGTAAACGCGACATCAAATGTAAAGTGTAATATACCGTTAGATTAAGAAATAAAATAAAGAATATGCAGTTTAAAACCAAATATTCTGCCTTTTTAAAAAACAAAGGAGGGGGTCGATAAGGCCCAATTTTCGTCCATCAGCCTCTTAACGTGACTTATATTTTATAATATAGTACACCTTACGACAAATACAAAAATAATATTTAGGGTAAAAAAACATTTTTTACCCTAAATTTTTCATGGAGTTGATATATTGATACGAACTCATTTTTATTCTCCATTTAAGTACGAAAAGCAATGGGATAGAAACACATAATAGAAAGTTTTAATTGAAATAAGTATTTTGAACATGTTTTTAACGTTTTAAATGATTAAAACAGGTATTATACAAAAATAATAAGGATCAGCTGAGTCTCGCGCAAGAGCAAAACACCCCTTTTTTTTTAGTTCAAATATCTGACACTTGCTGTATGATTTAATACGTAAATCTTATAAAAGAAAAAAAATACATTCTAAACTAAACAAAAACGCATGACAATATTTTGAAATTCAATTTTCGTGTGTGTGATGGGCGGAAAATCTTCGATTATCGACCTTTGTCCTTTGATGATGAATACTCAAAGACGAAACGTCGGACCTTTAAGTAAGTGACATCATTTTATAAAGCAGAAAAAGTAAAAATGTTATTGTGTCCTTTGTTTTAAAAATCTTTATTAAATAAAAACAATTATTCTTTACTTTTAACATATTAAAATAAAAACAAAAAGATACGCTACTGATTTAAAACGCACCGTAACGTCTTTTGGAATAGAATGTAAAAATCAGTTGGGAATGGGGTTGCACACGATCAGGCTGGGAAATATGACATTTTCCGTTTCCGTTATATAACATTTGTAAGTCGACGTATGGGTTCTTAATAAATATTTTAACACGTTTTCGTTTTCTATTTTTTATTTTCATTTTATTTCGGAGCTTCGCGAAATATACGGAAGACATTTATCCTGACTCAGATGTGCTTTTAGACATAAGTAGGGACATAAGGTGCTTGGAAAATTTTAGCTTTTACTAGCGATAAATACTGTAAATTTTGAGTAGTTTTGTTTAAGTTAGAAATCTTTAATTTCTTAAAATTACAAAAAGAAGTACAAAGCAAAAGAAAATACTTTTAATTTTATACAAAAAGTAACAATGGAGAATAAAGAAGAACTAAAGTGTTTTTCATATTAAACAGGGGCGTATCTACCACCGTATCAGCCGTATCAATGATACAGGGATCCCTAACGTGTGTATTAGGATGATTTCTTTTCCCCCAAAGTTTTTATGTTTTTCGGTGCTTAAGCAAAATTTTATTCCCATGTAGAGTTTAAGTTCTTCATATTAATTTTAAGTTCTCACCATTTCAAGTTTTCCCATTTAAAATGCAAGAGAGGGAAGCCTTTCTGTAAGGGAAGGATCATTAATGAGTCGAATAGCTCTTCTTTGAATGGAATCAAGAATGCTAAGGGTTGTGGGGGATGCTATGCCTCAGATATGAGAGCAATATTTCAAGGGAGGTCGGATTTGGGACACATACAAAGTGTATAAATTAGAAGGATAAAAATACTTTTTGGCTCGAAAGAGAAATCTAAGCTTTTTTGAAGCTGCCGTGGCTATAGATTCAATGTGTTTATGCCAGTTAAGGTTACTTTCAAATGTGACGCCCACAAGATTGATGGTGTCTTTGCTCCGTAAAACTTGGCCGCTCGTAAGTAGAGGATGAGTATTTGGTGACTCTTTTCGCGACAAGGAACATGATAGTGTTTTGGATGTATTTAAATGGACGAGATTTTTGGCGCCCCAATCCAATATTAAATTAAGATCCTGCGAAAGAGATATCTGCATCGCTCTGCGTTTGTTTTCCAAATCAGGTTTAGTGATGGGTTTAGGAACCTTAAAACTGGAGTGAAGGGTACTATCGTCGGCAAAACTATGAATGGAATTAGTTGTGGACGACAGAAGGTCGTTAATGTGAAGAAGGAACAATGTTGGTGCCAGAACTGAGCCCTGTGGCACTCCAGCATTTACTTGGTGAAAGCTTGAAGAATGGCCGTCCACAATAACTGATATACGTCGATCAGATAGATAATTAGAGAGCCAAGTACAGAGTTTAGTTGAAAGACCATAAGAGGGAAGTTTATTAAGATTCTGATTAGACTATTTTTTATTGAGGAAATATTTTAATTTTTCCGGGTTAGTACCATATTTAACTATTAATAAAAATAGTTTTTTACCATTGGCTTAAAGCCCATTTTAAATCAAGTTTATTATTTTCTAATTTGAGCACTTTTAAGATGGTTCTTTTAGACTCGGGCATTTAATAATTGAATTACATTTATTTTATTTTTATGTTTTCTAGTTGTACTTTGTATTATTATCAATAAAAACACATTAATTATTATTACTATTATTTAAAAAAACTAGTTAAAAGCCAAAAATAATTAAAGTTTTACCATAAAGTCGCAATAACATGTGTACATATTAAATAATTAGATACACAAATGCGTCTCATATTTTAATATTATATGTTATTAACCGATTTAATGTTAAACCTTTTATTATTTTTTATTTGTAGCTTTAAATAAGTTTTTATTTTAATTAAAGTAGATTATTTGTTTATTAGTATTTAAATTAATTTTTGGCAGAGGTGTAAGACTTAAAAATTTAGGTTTCATTTTTAAACCAACTCAGTTTGCGGCCATTTTAAATTGGTTCTATTAACGAGAAATGCTACTTTGTTAATGAATGTGTATAATAAAGCAAAGTTTTATCTTGATTTAGCCTCGTCGCATTTTGTTTCTATAGGCTTTACAAACCAACCACTGCACAGAGTATTGTTATTTCAGCGCTTTAACTAATAAATCCGGGGGACAAAGCATTTATTCCAACAACTTTCCTGTTGTCGACAGGTTAATTGGAATCAAAACAAAACGAAAGGTATATTAAAAAAAGTTGTGTCTGCTGTAAAAATATTGCAAACGCATCTGCAATGAAACTATAAATAAAAATTCTGTTTTTAGGAAAAAAATTATTCGATAATTATTTTTCTTTTTGTAGGGATATTAGTAACTACTTATTTTTTCTTTTATTAGAATGCAAAGTGATATAAAGACTAGAGGAAAGTGACCAAATATGGAATAGTATCCCTAATATGGAATACCCGCATTTCCCTTAAACAAAAACTTACACACGTAATTAAAGGGGTTTATCTCTCTTTTAAATGCCCATTCGTAGGCAAAAGTAGTAACATGCCAGTTGAGCAAGTCCTATCTTTGCTGTAGCAACGTTTTGTTTTATTTATTTAAATAAATAATGTAATTGCAAAGTAAACACATTTTTAGTTCAGGTAATACCAAACAGACAACAGCAACCAGCAAACTAACATAATTTTTAGTCAAATTCTGACTGTCACTGATTTATTGACACTTTTCCTTATGTCGGTGACAACATTTATTTTACAGATGTCTGTTTGGTTGTACTCGAACTGAAAATTTGGTAATTTTGCAATTACATTTAATTAAATAATTCCAGATTCGGTTATTAAAATTTTTTGAAAACTGGCACAAGAGTTTGTCATATTGGTCTCTTTAAAAAGTAATCTTACATTTTTTCTGTAAAATGTACAGGAGAGCAAATAATTAAATTTACACGAGATCTGCCATTACCGCTTGGCGACGTACCACGTATAACTGATTTGGAGTCCACAGTTAACTTTAATTAGAGATCACCACATAGTTTGAGAACTTCGGATTTTTCTGGAATATGTTTTATAGTGTACAAAAAACACCAAGATTCCTAATCCGCATTTAACTTTTTAATTTTTTGTTGACCGAAGCTAATGTGGCGTCTAAAAAACGAGAAGTTTAACTTGAAATTGTTTTCTTCGGAGAAGTTAGTTAGTTTTATCGCGGGCAGTTTTATCAGGTTCATGCTTAACACCACAAATTCATGTTATGGCTTAAAACACAGGTTCTTTAGCCAATTCCTTCGCAGTTAAAATGGCACTTTTATAGCCTGTATTTCTAAAATCTTCTAAAAAATATATTACTTTTTTAAACTTTTCTGTGCATTAACAGCATTAATTTGAAAAAGTTTGTCATACCAAACAACCAATAAAACTATAAAACTGAAATCTTTTAACTCTTCGGCCAGAGTAGTAGTCTCATAATAGATTTGAAGAATATTTTTTGAGATAGCCAAAAAAATCTATGTAAATTTGTCAATAAAATCAAATCGTGGTCGTTTGATGTATAGTAAAAAGTTCTCATTATCGTGATTTAATATATTTATTTAATTATTATTATTATTATTATTTTATTATTATTTATAATATTTTTAAATTACCCAAACATAATTAACCCAAATATAATTAAAAATAAAGGTTTATTTGTAAGCTTCAAGTAAAATTGGCATTCGTCCGCAACATTTGATTTTTTTACCAAGATTTATGCTTGGTGAAATGCATTCTAAGTAGGTTTTACTTAATGGAAAAACAAAGACTCTTTTTCTCAGCCCCTAGGCGGTCGCAGCGGCCTACCCTAACGCTACTACTGCTCCTACTTCATGAGTTTCTATAATCTCACTGGCGAGATTTGGTACACCCTGTAAATAATTACACAGCCACACCAATTCTAAAAAGTTTTAGCTCTGAAAGAAATAACATGGTTTATTTATGTTTTATGGGTCGCTTAATCCGAATCTGGGGTCGGTTTGACCCCATCAGGTCATGGTTAAGGTCATTTTAAGATCAAATCGTCAAAATTTATCAAAAATAGGCGACAAATTAGTATTTTTAGCTTTTTGATTCCAAATAAGGGGTCAATTTGACACGATTAGGTCATTACCAAGATAATTTTAGGGTTAAATCATCAAAGTTCATCAAAAATAGATCACAATCGTGGTATCTTTATGTTGTTAGAATCCAAAGTTAAATCAACTTCTTGACCTCATTAGGTCTAGGTAAAGGTTATATCAAGTTCAAAGCATTAAAATTTTTTGAAAAACAGAGCAGAATCATGGTTTCTTTATATTTTTGGGGTCGCAAATTTGTATCCGTGGCAAATTAACCCCACTAGGTTGAAATCAAGGTCATAATAAGGTCAAATCATCAAAAGTTATCAAAAATATACCACAACCATGATATTTTCAGATTTTTTGGGTTGCTGGCTTAAAATGACCTTGAACATGACCTCAAGGGGTTGAATTTACCCCAGATTCGGCTTCAGCAACTCCAAAAACATAAAAATACACGATTTTCAATAAATGTTGATGATTTGACCATTAAATGACCTAGAACCGACCACAGATTCAGATTTAACGACCCCAAAAAGATAAAGGTATCATGGTCTTCCTTTCAGAGCTGAATTTTGTCTGTCTGTGTTATTATATGTATTGTTGTTCTGACCAAATTTTTTTAATTTTTTTTTATATTGCCAAGCTATTACTTTGGTGCTGTCAAAAATACATTTTTGTGTCGGAAAAGCTTGATATACAGGGTGTCTCTAAGCGTAAAAAAGCAAAGGAATTTTTTATGTGAAATAAAACCTCTAATCTAAAATATCCTAAAATCGGTTACTCGTAGCGATATTTATTAGCTATACCTTTTTGTGCAAGGCTATAGGGGAATAAGTGTATTTTACTAAAATCATATTATACCGAGGCAAAAAATTTAATGACACTTTGGACAAAAGCAAAGAACTGCAAGTGGCTCACCCCACATTTAACAGCAAATATATGAGTAGCTTGCGATTTCTTACTTTTAAAAACCCTTTTACCGAATTTTGTAAAAAGATTTACAATAATAAATAAAATGTTTTAAAATAACTAAAATAAAATAAAAACATTGACATCTGGCAAAGGAACCACTTCTTGACTAAAGTAAAATGCGTTAAATCCTTGTATTTTAAAGTCTGCGGTAGCATTTTGTACAGACCCATTAGAGACACCCTGTAAAACGGTGGCTAGACCGCAACAATAGCATAAATCCAAAAGATTTTTAAAGCTAAAAAGAAAAGAAATAAGAGAAATATTTTAGGGAAACAATAAAAGAAGACAATATTAATATTTACATTCCTCCAAACTTCTATCGTCTTGTCCCATTTTGTCTAATTTTGGAGAAAATGTTGAATAAAATTAAATTACATTCCCCGTTTTGCTGCAAGATGATATTAGATTTTGTTGTTTTAAGATATTGCTTCTTTAAAGCATCCTGTGTACACATTTTAAATTTAATATTATTAGTTGCCAAATATAAGAAAGTTTTGCTTTATTGTTAAGGATTCTGCTGTATCCGGCAATTTCGTGTTTAAACAGTTGTGAATAATAAAATTAAACAAATAAAAACAACGAAACTTTCGTTACTGTTGTTCATTGGCGTAGCGTAGGCAAATACAGGCGTGCGAGAAGTCCTATCTTTGAGGCTCTTTTTATTGCTAAAGATGAAATAGTAAAGAAAAAAACTGAAAATTAAAAATAGAATTCAATATGGCCGATATGTTTGAAAAATCAGGATTTTTTTATACCTCGAAACAAATTTTGGGAGCAACTGAGCAACGCTTTACCCAACTATATTTTCTTTTTGCAAATCAATCTTATCAGGCATTGGTTAAGAAATAAAATATTGTCTATATTATTATTGTTTTTTTAAAAGTATTATCATATATTTTTATTATTAGTGGTCACCTTGGATTATATTAATATTTTATTGGTTACAATATATTTGTCAATTTTAAAAGATTAGCTTTTAAAATTGATCAAAATTATTTAAATCAATATATCAGAAACCTTAAATTTAAATAGTTAGGGCAAAATTAACACTTTATGTAGTGTCCTAGAATGGAGTACTTCATCTTCATGTTAACGATTAAAAAAACTGCATTTTTTTTAACCGTCGTGGAAAAATACTGATACGTTTTTACTGTTTAACAGTGGTGGGATTTCTATAAAGATATTACCTTGCTGCTTTCAAAAAAAAATATTAATTTATAACATCTGCTGTCAAGAAAAGGTAAACCAAGTATTTTATTAAAACAATATTAAAAGGGAATACATAGCTTTTCCGTACACCTATACCATCTTGTTCCATTTTTTCTCGTTTAAAAGAAAATTTCGGATATAAATAAATTAGAACTAAGCCCTGCACCAAAATTTTGTTAAATTTGACTGCTTTAATTTTTTTTTTTTATTAAAGGAGTGGTTGGCGCTGTGGTAAAACTTATTGTTTGCAAAGATATACCGGAGTATTTAAAATTGTAAAGTATTTTACTTTAAACATTTTAAAACAGTGTGTATCTTGTTTAAAAAAATAGCAATTTTTGTTAACTATAATAGTTTAAGTGTCAAATATCCCACATGCATTTAGTAATGAGCGGACCGTGAGCATTCCGTGAGCGGAGCGTCTAATGTGAATAGCCCTATTTAAATTGCATCTAATAATATTTAAGTGACCCGTGAGCTAAGCATGACCTGAGTTTGTTTTAATGTGCAGTGACCCAAAAGAGTCAGAGAATAAACTAACTGTAAAAGAATTTATAGAAGTGACTGATTTTCTGTAGCAAATGTTGTAAAAATACTGTTAGAACAGGTGTTGGCAATTTAGATATAAAAGCAAATCGGGTAATCAGGTGACACAAAAAGCGGGCTTTCCACTTATGCAACTACGCATGCAACTACGCATGCAACTACGCATGCAATTACGCATGGAACATGAACAACAAACGCATGTAAAAATGTGCTTGACATTTGCGTCTTGCCTAAATGTTGTTTCCATTTATGCCTCTAATTCAAATGATTTTGCCTCTCTTTATGTCCACATTTGTATAAACATTTGATGTTCGTTGTGCTGCTCGTCTTTTTACCAATGTCGAAGGAAATAGAAATTGTTGCAATTGCTGCTGCAGTAGCAATTATTGTTAAGGATGTTGAGGTGGTAAAAGAAAACGAGAAAAGCCTTCATTCTGGGTAAACCCTTTTCTGCAAAGGAGAAATGAAACTTTAAGTATGAAATAAGACTGGCACAGAACTCGCTGTTTAAAAACTTTACGCGGATGTCGCCGTCTGATTATGAACTCAACTCAACTCAAAAATTCGCTTTATTTATTAATATAAATTTACATAACATGTCTATTTACAATGCATATATGGTTTCTTCTTATTCCTTGTGCAGGATGCCAGAAGAAACAGATCAGCCAGTGGCTTAAGCCGATGTTCGCTCTAGTGGTAAATAGACAATGTATTTATTTTTGACTTTTGAGCGTTTCCCGGGTTGCCCATTCAAACGCTATAAGCAATTTTGGTTTTGCCTAGGTAGGCTTAAAGATAAAGTTGTGTTAAAAGAAAAAAAATGTTATATTTGTTATTTATTGTTTTCGCAGGAAAAAGAATTCCCAAAAACCTGCTTGATTTTTGTCAGGTACCTACGCATAGCGCGCACTGAAACCAAGTTAATCACCTTGGTGCTTTCATTCCGCCATTTATTCTTTTATTCATACTTCTTTCATACTATATGTACATATTCAGTCATACTTTAATACTCATTCTAACTATTTACATTTTTGCATTTCATATTACAATGTACATATTTATATTCTTTATATTTTATTTCTATATATACAATTTTATTCGTTATTTCCAAGTTATTTTACTTAGTCTTATGTTGTATGATTAGTTGTCCTATTGTCTAGTCTATACCCCCATAATAAATTGGCAGCCTACTATATAACGGCTTGTGTTTAACGTTATCATGTATTCTAATGTTCGTTAAGTTCCTTGTTAGTGCTGAAATTGGTGTTTGCTTAATATAAAAGTTATTTGAGATGTTATATATATATTCATCTATTCTTTCAATCTCTGCCATATTATGCAGTGTGTCTATTCTTTCGTACCTGTCTGATGATGTAATGCATCTTAATATTTTATTTTGGTAGCGTTGTAATCTAGCCATTTGCGTGTTAGACACACTGCACCATACAGGAGCTGCATAAGTGATGACGGGTCTTATTATCTGTTTATATATAATTCTTTTATTACTGGGAGACAAACTAGACTTTTTAGACAGCATTGCATATAGACTGTGCATTGCCGCATATGCTCTACGCAGTGTTTGTGTTACGTGTTGTTTGAAAAATAAACGCTCGTCGATTGTGACTCCGAGGTATTTTATGGTCTTTTTTGGTTCTATGTACTTGTCGTTTATTTTTAAAGGAATGTTAATTTTATTGTTAGTAAACTTTTTTGTTAGTACCATACACTCACTCTTCGTCTCATTCACACTAATTTTCCATTTATTCCACCAAGTTTGTAAACAGTGGAGATGGTTCTGTATGTGTGTTTTGGCAACATTTGCATAGAACGAATGAGCATAAATTAATGCATCGTCTGCAAATAGAGCCATCCTAGTCGAGGGATATTTGGGAAAATCTGCTGTGAATAGGTTGTACAATTTAGGCGATAGTACGGTGCCTTGTGGCACTCCCGCGTGTACTCTTCTTGTGCTAGATACTGCGTTCTCGACTCTTACTTTAAATCTTCTGTTGCTTATATACGAGTGGATAAGTTTGATGACATACATAGGGAGATTGTGATGTGTAATTAATTTATGTATAAGGCCGTTGTGCCATACCGTGTCAAAGGCTCTCTTTATATCGAGAGCCAGTAACACGGTATTTTGTTGGTTATTGATTTTATTTAACGCCTCTTGAATTACACGGAATATGAGTAAGGTGGTATTATGTTTATCTTTGAACCCAAATTGCTCTTCCGGGAAATTTGGGTCAAAGTATTTTTATATTTACTCAGAATTGCTTTTTCCGTCGCTTTAGAAAGACCATTTGTTAGCGCAATAGGCCTGTATGATTCTGCTTTATGCGGATCTTTGCCTGGCTTAAGCAGTGGCACTACAATGGATTCCTTCCACTGCCCGGGAAAATATTGCAAATATATTACTGCGTTCACTATATACATATATTGCACAATCGTTTTGGTGGGGAGATTTTTTAGTAGAATGTTGGAAATCTCATCAGGTCCAGGAGACTTGTTATTCGGTAATTGACTTATAATTTTCATGAGTTCTTTGGGCCTGATGAGAATTTTAGGTAGGATAGGGGTGGGATAGGGTATGTTTGGTGTATGACGGAGTTGACTAGGTTGGTAATCTCATTATGTTCTATGCAATTGTTTGGTTCTGTGTTATATATGTCTTCTAGATAGTTAGCTATCTCGTCTGCTTTTTGTTTGTCCGTTTGTGGCTCTCCACTGTTTATAGTCGGTATTTTGTTAAGCTTGTTTTTTAGTCGTTTGGTCAGTCGCCAAAGAGAGTTGTCTTGTACGGACAATTTCTCTAGGACTCCTGACCAAGTCTTGTTTTTGTGATCGTTTAGTTTTTGTCTAATGTTTGTTTGTATTTCTTGTAATCTTATTCTGTCTTGTACTTGTCTGTAACGTTGCCATCTTTTTCTTAGGTTATTTTTTAACCTAATTAAGGCGGCAACGTCGTCTGGTATGTTGTCTTCTGGGTCTTTTATTTTTGTCTTTGTGGCTATACTATTTCGAGCAAACTGAATATTTTCCGTCAGTATTTTGACTTGTTCGTCTAGTTGTTCGTGACTTATGATATTATTGTTTATTATAGTTTTGTTATTTAAGATGTTTCTAAATTTCATCCAGTTTGCGTTTTTATAGTTCCACATTGTGCGTTTATTCTCCTCCGACCCCTGCCCCCCAACAAAGTAGGAGTGGGAGGTGGTCGGAAGAGAGTTCGTCTAGTGTTTGTATGTCTGGTAAGTCAAGTATGTTTTTGTTAAGTCCTATGTCAATAAATGTTGGTGACATTCCATTGAGGGGTAGTGTGTTGGTTTGTTTGTTGTCATTATTTGTATGTCATTCTCTATGGCGTAGTCATGTACTAAGTTTCCGTTTCTGTTATTTCTTCTGTTGTGCCATAGAGTGTGTCGTGCATTTAGGTCTCCTAGGATTAACACCCTGTTTCCCTGGTTGAATATGTTGGTCAAGTCTTGTTCTTGTAGTCTTAGGTATGGTTTGGCGTAGCAGCCACTAATGACCACCCCATTCCTCAGCTTAATGGATACTTGTTCCATAAGCGTAGGTACTGGGGTTAGTTGCACGTGTGGTATAAAATGCTTAATTAAAAGCGCTACACCTCCCCCCTATTGTTTCTGTCTAGTCTGTAAGTCGCATAATTTCTTATTGTTAGTTTTTTGTCTGCGTCTAGCTTGGTTTCAGTTATTATCATTATGTCAACTTTGTGTATTGACAAGTAGTATATAAGTTCACCCATTTTATTGTATAATCCATTGGCGTTCCACCAAGATATTATAAGTTTTTTGTTATTATTTTTAAAAGTTGTAATTATCTATATTACAAGTTATGAAATTTGCAATTTTTAAACCAAATTCTAATTTGTTCATTGTTTGTCTTAGTTTCATTATGCTGGCAAGGTCATTTAAAAACCTCATTAGTTCGTTAATATCAAAATTAATGTTTTTAAAACTGCTTATAACGTCGGAAAGTTCACCCACCTGCGCATAATCATCCGGTGTTTTACAGTTTGTTTCCCTCTGGCTGGTCTGTCTCCTTAGGGGTGGAAATTCTTTATTGTGGTCGTCGATCTCAGGGTTGGGGCGGCTATTTGCCCTTTGTAAAGTTGGGCCACTTGCTCTGGCCGCCTTCCACGCATTTACTGTTGGTGCTGGTGCGTCTTTGTATTTTGTGGTGTTTTTGATGTTATTTATGTTGTTTTGTTGTATCTTGCTTATCTTAAACTTAAATACCGGGCAGTTTTCATCTATAGATTTGTGGTTTTGCCCACAGTTGGCACATCCTATTTTGTTTGGATCTGAACAATTAGTAGTTAGATGGATCCC
The DNA here is from genome assembly GCA_014170235.1 of Listronotus bonariensis. Classification (NCBI taxonomy): domain Eukaryota; kingdom Metazoa; phylum Arthropoda; class Insecta; order Coleoptera; family Curculionidae; genus Listronotus; species Listronotus bonariensis. The sequence continues at coordinate 160,045 of JACEGR010000444.1, read as the reverse complement.
TCCACAATGCATGCACCTAGGTGCACGGTAGCAATAGGTTGTCGCATGGCCCCATTGCTGGCATTTTCTGCACTGGATGATCGGTTTGTTGTTTGTCTTCCGCTCCCATTTTACTGTTACGTGGTTCAGGTATCTAACTTGCCCTTGTAGTTTTTTCAAGGTAACTTCAGGACCAGTAACCACCATATACAGGGGTCTGTAATTTGTTTTAAGCTCATATATCTTTTTGGCTTCGATATTATGTTCATGCATGAGTTGTTGCTTGATATCCTCCGTGTCCGGTTTGTTATCAAGGCCTCTAAGTATAAAGGCGTGCGTTTTGTTGGTTGTGGTTGCGTAAGTGTGCCATCGATTTTCCGGATCCTCCTGTAGGTATTGTGTAAAGGATAGATATTCATCTAGGTCATTTGGCTGGACTATGGTTGTATTTTTGGAGTAAGAAGTTGTGAATCCTTTTTTCAGTTTAGATTTTAGTAACTTTTGAAATGTGTCTGCGTCCTTTCTTTCATTAATTACACCCTGTATTATTATAGGGGGTGGTTTATTAGTCTTTCTTTTGTTTGTTGCTTGTTGATTGTTGTTGTTTTTCTGGGTTTGGTTTTGTGGTGGTATCTGTTGTTTAGGTATTGATGTTTCATTTATTTCTTGGTCATTGGTCTCCATATCTTCATTGTCTTGTTCTTCGTCTTCTTCTTCATTGTTTTCTAATTGTTGGTACCTGTTTTTTGTGGGTATGTTGACTCTTATACGTGGTTTGAACTTGTCCTTTATTTTAAATTGCCTTATTTCGTCTTCCGAATTTGGTGATTCTAGTTGTCTCTTCTTTGGGTTTGAATCGTTTGTTTTTCCATTATTTTCTTTATTTTCTTTGTTGTTCATTATGTCCAGGCTTAAGGGTTGCGCTACAATGTTGGCAAATGCGCCTTGAAATGCTACGATGTTATCTTGTTCGTTATTTTCGTTGTTTATTTCATTCGGGGTTTTAAAGATTTCGTCGTCTACGAATACTGGAGTAAGTGGTGTTAAGGGGGTTGGGGGTTTGGAGGGTGAGTTTTCTTGGAGACTGAAGTCATGAATGTCTTCATCTGTTGCTATTAGGTGCTTTTTGATTTTGTCTGGCGATGTTTTGTCGTTTTTGAGCATTTTCTTACACGGCGAACATGATTGTTGGAACTTATTTAGAAAATATTTCATGTCCCGATTTTTGTTGCTGCCTGTGCTGGACGTCCTGCTTGTCCTACTCCTGGTACTGCGTCTGTCATCTTCTGTCTTGTCCTCTTGCAAGTTTGTGTGGTTTGGGGTGCCACTGGCACCCCTAGGGGTGGTCATGTTGTACTTTTTGTCTTATATATACCTTATTGATGTTACTAGGTATGTAATAATGTGTTTTGGCGGAAAAAAAAATCCCGCCAAAAAAAAAAAAAAAAAAAAATAAAAAAAAATAAAAGTACTAAGAACTGGAATTTATAACCGGTTAGACCGGTTTTAAGAATTTAAGGAATTTGAAGAACGTAGATATGTATTTGCTTTGGCTTTTGGAATGCAGAGAATTCCAAGAATTTCAAAAATCTTGTGCAGCTCAAGTGTATTCGTGTTTTTGTATACGTCTACACCCATTCACAGCACACACAAGACTCCAGAGAGAGTTCGGACTGTGTTTTTCCGATTAAAAATAATAAAGTTTGTTAAACATATGTAATGTATTAAAATAAAATCAATAACTTACCAGTTCCTGAAAATATGCCCTTAAAACGGTTTCGGTTATTTGAAGAATTGCGTTCGCATCTTTCCAAATACCAAATATGCCATACTCCCGATCATACTGTTGCCTTGATTTAACTGGCAAAAGATTTTTGGTCGCTTTTATGGCCTTTTCTCTTATATTTTGTGGAATTTCTTCCATTTTGAAGAAATCGTTAAATAAAAAATGCCAACTGACTAACTGATAGAAACATCAAAGTCAGTAAGTAGTTACGCCCTTGATACATAAATAGCTATTCTCCACTTTATTTAGAAAAGAAGGGCAAAAACCAAGTCACATAAAAAAAGTAAAAAAGATTTTGCTGTTCTCCACCCCAAAGTTTACTTGATTCTTTCCTGCCGTCAACATTAAATATTAAGAGCAGAATTTCATTCGTCCTTTCAAAAAATATGAGGAACGTTGAAGCAGCAATATCATAAAATAATAAAATTTAATATCGTTTTATATAAGAACGAAAATATTATTTATTTTTACCCAATGGGCTTCTTTAAATGGGACAAATTTAAAGGAAACGATATCGCAGGAAAATAAAAAACGTAAAATGTTTTTTTGATGTTGTTGCAGTAAAAATAAAGGTGAAAGTAACCAAAAATTTACCGTTATCTTTAGAAAAATAATAGCTTTGTTCGCGGGTTCGATTCTGAACTGGTTCTGGGACTATTCGCATGCGCAGTAAAAAAGCAGCGTTCGCGGTTAGTAAAATCCTGAATTTTTAGTAACAGTCCTGTGTTCGCGGGTTACAATGGAATCAGTTCGTTACCGGTTCGTAACCTGATTAGCAGTCCTGGGATTTTTTGTTGGAACTAAAAGTTCAGTTCGGAATTTCATGCGCATTGTCGACATGGTCAGCTGTTTTCTGTTTTTGTGGTACAGAAATAAACCGTTGTACTACAGTTTATTTGTTTCTGCCACTTTTTATGCGGGTTAATATACCTGTTGAATATTTTTTTTATATTTTTGTGATTCTGAGCGTATATAAACAAAGGATTTTTAATTGTATTTCGTATAAATGTATTTATGCAATAAAATAAATAAAGATTTATTTAAGACAATATTACAAGATTTTACCATTTCTTGTTGTTTGAATTTTATCTTTAGTTAAATACACATACTTATGTTAAAAACGAGGGGAGGCAGGAAGTCCCTCGTCTTCCGCCGAGAGACCTCGAGTGGCTTTCGACAGTATAACAATTTACCTTTTTGTTTGAATTTAATTTTTTTGTGTAGTATCCAATTTAACCATGAAAAATCCTAACCAAAAGGCTTGGTTAGAATACATCCTCAGCTGTATAGAAAATCGTTCGCGGTAAATAAAAATTCCGAAATAATAAATAACTAGACATGCGCTTTAAAACAATTTTAAACCAGTTCGGTTCTGGTTCAGAATCAGTTCATTACTAGACCCGCGAACAAAGCTAATACTTATAGTTTATGGTGTAGAGGGTTATTCAACAAGGACAAGATAGACTGCTTTTTGACCGTACCTTTTTTTTGTAAATATCATAGTCCACGTTCCCGTGAGCAGCAGACTCTCATTGTTTTTTAAAAGCAAAAAGTTTGTCAGTACATGCTCTTAACGTAGGTAGAAGTGATGATAGAATAAGGAGTTTGACTCACTCATAGCGGCTTTGGCAGGTATCAGGTTCCAGAGGTTACTTAATTGAAACTTAACTTTCGTCATTTTGTAAAAGTTAATTTTTAGATATGTTTTTTTTTATCTTTGGACAAACCACGAAGGCTGAAAGCCTGAATACTAACGTACCGTGGGTGTCTTAAGCGAACTAAAATGGAGTTTGTTGACACGGGACTTAAATACTTGAAGATTTGGGGGGAAGGAAAGACCGCGAGCAGCAGGTTCCACAATCTAGAAACTCTAGGAATAAAAGAACGAACAAAGTGAGAAGTTCGGAGCCTGTCCAGTTGGACCGTATAGGGATGCATACGCGCGGAACCACGAGTTTCTCTGTTGGGAACCGTGAGTGAAGGAACTAAACTGGACAATTCTTCAGAGCAGAAGCCATAAAAGTACCTATAAAAAACGATAAATCCCTCACAGCCCGACGATGGGCAAGAGAGGGAAAGCCTTTCTGTAAGTGAAGGATCATTAATAAGACGAATAGCTCTTCTTTGAATAGAATCAAGAATGCTTAGGGTTGTGGGGCACGCCATGCCCCAGATATGGGGTTACTTGGGTACCTCTACGAAAATATTTCTTTAGTTGTCAGACAGTCTTGACGGTTCCAACCCGTTGCCAGACAAACATTGTAGGGTGGCCCAATGGTTTAAGAAAGTCCAATATGTCTGTTATTTAACAAGATAAGACAAAAAGAGTTAAAGGGTTTTCGTACAGGCATTTCCTTAAAATATTTTAATGTATACAAGGTGTCCCAAAAAGTTATTGTTGTAAGGTTAGTTTTTTAAAAATTGTTTTTTGGGACAATCTGTATACATCAAAATATTTTTAGAATATGCCTATTTAAAAACCCTACAACTTTTATAAAAGGCTTTTTGTCACATCTTGTTTAAAACAAGAAATACTGGATTTTCTCGAACCATTAGGCTATCTCAAAATGTAATATATAAGAAAATATCAGCTAACAGCTATAAAAAAGAAGTGTAAAAAATGTATATTTGCAGTTTCCTGCTATTTTGTAGCAAATTTAATGTGGATTAGGAATGTAATACTTAAAAATTGCAATAATTTGCAATGTCTCTAAAATCAGATCGTTTATACTCTGCAAGGATTATCTACAGTGACTGTTTTGCACTTTGTGTTTCGGAAATAGGGCAAGAAAAAAAAGTTGTAATACAGATAATTATAAATTCTTTAAATATCCCAGATCCTGATGATCCAAAAGTAATTAGTACAACTCCTTAATTATAAAAATTATCTACAGTTTTTGTATACAGTAAGTTTATAAATTTACACCCTCTTAACTTTTCTCTTTTGTACTACAAAAATATCAGTTTATTAGTTTAATTCTGTAGTTTTCAAGTTATCTATCAAATTTTTATTATCTCATAAGATATACCAGGTAGGACATTTTGTTTTTTCAAATGCAACACCCTATTTGATATACAGGTTGCGTCTTTTAAAACTTACAATAGCTGTATTTCCTAAACAAAGGCAAGTATCAAAAAATAAAAAATACCGTTTCAATAATACCCGGGAGGAATATAAATGACTTATTTTTTTAAATACCTCTATCATCCCCTTAAGCTCCAGTCCAAGTCACTTTAAAATCTTAAATGGCAACACTTTTTTAGATATTTTTATTTTATTATTTTTAATTTTTTAGTGACTTTTATTAATTTTTTTGAAGTCGGTTCAATTTTTTTTAAAAATAATTCTAACATCACCCAGGGTCACTAGAGTAATTTGCGCCCAATCATAGCTACCTAGATGCAATAATAAATTTGTTTAAGATATACAGGGTGTTCCATTTAAAAATTCAAAATTGGAGCCATTTCCGGTCAAACCGGAAGTAAGTGAAAAGTAAAAAATATGTGTTAACTCTCCTCTGCGCATACCAATTACGAACCAACCCGGTAGCATTTAAACATTCTACTATAGAATTCGGCACCCGTCTTACTCCTGATTGGTCAAATTTAAAATATAATAATTGCGTCCTATTTATTGATATGTGTGGTGCCGAAAACCGTAGTGCAATGTTCAGGCGGTGCTGAAATACAGAGCGGAATGTTGGAACCTCCTCTTCATTTTTGAACTTAGCCCGATAAAGACAATTATCAACTTTAATTAACTTCTCCATTCTAAAGTAGGTAATACAATAATTATTAATAAATTTTAATTAATAGCTGAATATAAGCTCTAAATATTACTATATTTGTTTACATAGAAAAGCTAAATTAGGAATGAAAAAAATAGAATAAAAAACAAAATGCATCATACGCAGTATTCCAACAATCAACTCTAAATTTCAGCACCGCTCGCACATTGTACTACGGCTTTCGGCACCGCGCATTTCGATAAAATGTGGCGCCATAATGAACTTGACCAATCAGGAGTAAGACGGGTTTCGAATCCTATTGTGGAATGTTTAAATGCAACCCGGTACGGGATAACTTGTTTTAATTGGAATGTACTGTATAACTTTTCACACAGAAATACTACATTAGCCCATTAGGGACAAAAAATTTTTTCTGACATAAAGTGTTTTATTTGTTACTGTGTTATTTATAAATAAGTTTTTATATGTTTTGCAAAACTTTACAAAGAAAATGTGTTTTTTGAAAAAAAAAAACAAGTGTTGCCATATGGTAACGCTAGCATGGGGTAATTTTTTTTTATCAGGTATTAAAAATAAAATTAAATAATAAACATGTACTTTAGCTTAATTTCTTGCAAATTACTTATAAGACTGATGAACAGCCTTTTGTGAACATTGTCTTCATTTTTTTTTGGAGGGATTGAGAATCGGTGTTTTTGGTCAGGTAATAGCATTGCTGTGTAGAGTTACGCTTAAATGGGAAGTTGGTGATCTACCTGTTCCTTTTGTGCATCTCAATATCTATTCAAATAAGTCTGTACAATTTCTTTTATATATTCCAATTGCGTATATCCAGCTAATTTTGTTCTTACGAGGTTTCGTAAATTCGTATGCAATTTGTGCTCAATCAAGTAGGTTTTCACTGATTACTTGTTCTTAGTTGCCATCTATTTTACCATAGCTAGATAATACAATTTTAACTTTTCAACGTAGTTTTTTTATCTTTATGACATCTCACGAAGGCTTATGCCTAAATACCAGTGTACCGTGAGTGCCGGGTTACTGGATGTTTAACCCAATATTGTCGTGTTCCGTCAACGTTATCCAAGCCCTGAAACATGCAGTTGCATTTCACAGCACCTTTTAGACAACGCGGTAGTGCCACCACGGACGTTATTTTTAAATAACTACTACCTAGAAATGGCAGAAATGGCAGTAGTTGTTCTGTATACAGGTTATCTACTAAGGCGCAATCATCCCCGAGTCCTCAATCTTTATCTGTGACATTTGCTTCAGGTGGCTTGATACAGATGAGCACATGATCAATTTCGTCATTGTTAACCATGTTTAATACATTTTCTAACGTTAAACCTCGTATAGAAACAAAAACAAAATACATAAACATTTGCACCCATAGACAGCTAGCGTTGCCATATGGTAACATCTAATTATCTGAGCTAGTTTTACGAGACTAATAAATCTTTTTGTACAAAACTAACAATGATAACCATAAATATAATAACTTTTTAATGAATTTGTTTAGGAATTATTTATTTCTGTTATTATATAAATTTTGTTTTTATACTTACTCCAAAACAAAGCTCATAATTGTTTCCAAATGGAAAAAGCATCATTTTTAATCACGTGTACAAAAAAACCAAATAACTTTTACCAAAAAATTTATAATAGGGTTAAATCAAAATCTTTTCATAAAGCAAAAAGCCGATGTCTGACTTATCTATACGAATTTGGCCGTTGGATAATGCTACTAGAGTTAAGGTGGGTGGACCATGGAAAGCCATGCTCCTTTAATAATAATAATAATGCATTTATTGTCATGGGTTCCAATAGATGAAACATTACAACGTCAATTTACAAGTTAATTTACCTTAAAAACTAATAATAATAATTTTTAAGGTCAACTATAAAAAGTCATAGTTATCGACATCTGATGAAAAATTCCTTCCAGTCACACTAAGTTACATCAAACTCAAGGACACAGACGCAGCGGTAAATCGCTAGCGTCGCTATTTTGCTAATGCAGACCCTTGCTTTTTGAAGTTCGGTCGTCGACATTAAAATTATAATTCGCACACACAGCTAATGGTAATTTTTTATGTAAACAACCCATTCTAATTTAATTTTTTTACTGTTATTTCTTACATAAGGATTTGTTACGGTACTAAATAAAGAAATAATAATAATTTTGTTCTGATTTTCATTAAAATATTGGTGGTTTCTTCTAAGGCCAATCGAAAATTTGACAATTGGCCTTGCTAGGGTACATGGGCCTTACTAAGAACATTAACACACTTTTATTTATTTTCCTTTTTAATCTTAGGACAAAACTTACTATTTGCCATTGTAGGTTCGTAATAATTTAGAGTACTAAGTCTGTAGTGCTTGTTATTTTTTAAATATTAAAAACAAACCTATAGAGGGTAATTGTCAATGATTACTTTGGACTTTTTAGGAACATTTTGGCCTTTTAAAAAACGGATCCATAGGAAGGTCATTAAAGGTGATTTTATTATTATTATAATTTGAATTGAAGGAATGTTCGTTGGGTTTTTAAAGAAGTTTATATCAGGTTAAGCATTTACGGTTTCTTTTAAATAAAAGAGCTATTTAGCTAGTGTTAGTAAAAGCAAATATTTTGATTATTACTACTCTAGTTTTAAGTTGAATGATTTATAATATTGGCCTTGTATGGAGCCCTGTTCCTTGCGAGGCCATTTGAAAGAGCATAAGAAAAGTTTAGTTTATTAAATGGTAATTACATCTAGATATAAAAAGCATAAATTCTATGTTACACAATACAACAAAGCGTTAATAAAAAATTTGTTTCATTTATTTATTCCCTAAATAGTTACAGTGGCCTTTCATGGTCTATCTACCTTAGTTAATGCTACTGTTGCCGTATGACAATTAATGGGTTAGGGTCCCATCTGCGGATATCTGTCAAGAAAAAAATCACAAATTTTCAGTCTTATATGCTGAACAAATTTCCGGACCGAAAAATTATTCCAAACAAAAATAAACGCAGTGGGAAAACATTCGAAGGGTTTTTTCAAGCACAAGAAAATTATATTGTGCCAGATTTTGAAATCCAAGCAACACGCCTATCCGATATTGGTATCGATCACCCCGGTTTATTTACACCTATAAGGATAACTGGAAGCCCAAATTTAATGAAGCTAGCTTAAACGGTTATAAAGATATGTAGTTCCAAAAGTCGTCAATTTTTCACTGACTCACTGACATATTTTTAGAGGATATCCCCACTCCAGCATGGCTTTGTGAGAGGTAGGTCAACTACCATCAACCTGGCGAATTTTAGTCACTATACAACAAAAATTATTAATGGTAGGGCTCAGGTTGATGTGGTGTTTACCGACTTTTCAAAAGCCTTTGATAAGATTAATCACACCATTCTCTTGGAAAAATTAAGTAAAGCGGGATTTGTAAAGAAATTTGTTTTATTTTTAAAAAGTTACCTAGACAATAGATCTCAGTATGTACAGTACAATGGTTTCAGGTCAGATTGTTTTGCAGCTTCATCAGGAGTACCTCAGGGGTCCAACTCGGGGCCCCTATTATTTCTCATTTTTATAAATGACATTTCTAATGTTATCAAAGTAGAACATCAAATATTTGCAGATAACCTAAAGCTGTATACTCAAATTGAGACCACGGAAGACTGTGATATATTTCAAGAAAGTTTAAGTGCTGTGCAGGCATGGTGTAGGAATAATTGCCTTCTTCTTAATGCTGAAAAGTGCCCAGTTATAACTTTCACTAAAAACATTAAGGCTGCTTATTACAATTATTATATTGGTAAAACTAAATTGACCAGAATAAGTTATACAAGAGACTTGGTGGTTGTATTAGATTCAAAATTATGTTTTGATTTGCATGTTAATAAGATTGTCTCAGAATCTTTACAAATGTTGGGCTTAATTTTCGGAAATTATCAATCTTTTAATAATATTGATGCTTTAAAAAGACTTTATTTTTCATTGGTTACAACAAAACTTGAATATCCATCGGTAGTTTGGTCACCATATTATGATAAATATGTGAGAGCAGTGGAACGAGTCCAAAGAAAGTTTTTAAAATATTTGGTTTTAAAAGAAGGAGGCACTTACCCTCAGAGGGGAATACATGATGGCCTTCTGTGACGAAGATTCAGTATTGAAAGTTTAGAGAGAAGAAAAAAATTTTATAGCACGGTATTTTTATATAAGTTAATTAATGGGGCCATCGTCTGTCCATCTCTGTTAGGTGAAATGAATTTCGCCATCCCGAGGATCGCAAGTAGGAACAGTAGATATTTTCATTTGCCATTGCCCAGTACTAATGCATTGTATATGTCACCAATTTAAAGAATGTGCTTCTTATATAATGGCATTGCATATCGCTGTGATTTTTCCATGAATTATAGATTGTTTGTTCGAGTATGCATAGAAATCTTTAGGTATGAGATTTTAGTCTTAAAGTTATGTTAAGTTTCTATTTTAGCTTTAAAATTATTTTCTTTATTGTATTATTTAATTTTATATAGTTTATATTATACTTATATTTGTAGCCTTGTTAATGGTTGCCTGTTAAGCTTGTAATAAATAAATAAATAAATAAGTATAGATGAAAAACCTGTGTCCCCCTTAATACTACTCTATAACTTCTTACGCAGAATAAAGGTTCTTTCTGCGGATAGCTGTCAAGTGAAATCTTATGAGCTGAAGAAATTTCCGGACTGAAAAATTTTTTCAAACAAAAATAAAATAATACAAACTGGGATACAAAGATAATTGTTATGCTAAACGTGGTGAAAAAACATTCGAAGGGTCTTTTCAAGCACAAGGAAATTATATTGTGTCAGATTTTGAGATCCAAGCAACACGCCTATCCGATATTGGTATGGAACTCGTCGTTTTATTTATCCCCATAAGGATAACTGGAAGCCCAAATTTATTGAAGCTAGCTTAAACGGTTATAAAGATATGAAGTTCCAAAAGTCGTCAATTTTCCACTGACTCACTGACATATAGATGTAAAACGTGTGTCCTTCCTAATACTACTCTATACCTTCCTACACAGAAGAAAGGGCCCCTTTGCGGATAGTTGTCATGAAAAAAATTAAAACTATTCCAATTTTATGAGCTGAAGAAATTTCCGGACTGAAAAATTATTTCAAACAAAAATAAAATAATACAAACTGGGATACAAAGATAATCGTTATGCCAAACGTAGTGGAAAAACATTCGAAGGGTCTTTTCAAGCACAAGGAAATTATATTGTGTCAGATTTTGAGATCCAAGCAACACGCCTATCCGATATTGGTATCGAACTCGTGAGCATGACTGGCACAGTTGTCGATAATGGGATATTAGAAAACTTTTGGGTTTATGGGGCAGAAGTGATTTTGATGCAAGAAAATTCTGTTTATACTTGAACACGTTTTCCAGTGTCTTGTTATTTGTTAAAACAAAACCATTCGGTTTTATCTTGACGGGGAAAAATAGGGGTTGTAATATGATGATTTCGTTTCAGTTATTTCTGTGCGTTAATAAATGAAAGCAGACATTTTAAAATAAAATTTAAAAAAATAGCTATGTATGGATCCTGTATTAGATAGTTTTCATTAATGTGATTTTCTGACCCTTTTTGCTTCCAAGCCAATCCAGGTGCAAATTTTTAGTTACGTGATTTGGCGCCAGCCGCCATGGCGTCGAGTTTGAGCTTGTTGCTTGTAATTAGACAAAAGGCATTTTTTCCTGTTAATGCCGTTTAAAACATTTGAATACCTATCTCTATTTACCTCTTATATTTATATTGTCATTTCAAATGTGGTTTGAACCACTCCGATAAATACGGTAAACATGAAAAAATGACTTTAGATAAAACAAAATTAAATTTAATTAGTGATAGTATTAACAAACAAATTGCCTAAATTTTAATGTAAATAATAAACTAAATTTTTTGTTAATAAATTATAAATAACAACATGACAATTAAGCCAAGTCCGACTAGAAAAGCCAAAAAAAAAAATGGTCAACAAGCAAAAATGGAAAAGAGAAAAGTCAATAAAAAGGTATGCTTATTTTAAAAGTTTTTTTGTACTTTCAGCAGCGGCTTTCTGAATTTTTCACATGCACTCATAAAACAAAAACTTTGGACAAACCAGGGCGAAGAACACCCTGAATATAGTGAAGATGTGGGAATAATGGTTTTATCTGATACTAAAGATAATTAAGAGTTCATTTTCACATTTTGGCAAAAGAGCTCTCCTCCTTTGGAGTCGGGCTCTTTCGCCAAAATATTAAAATGAATTCTAGTAGTTTTTGGGCAATACGCTTTTAAGCAAAATTATTGATAATTTTGATGCACTTGTGTAATTAGCCCCGATAATTATGTAAATTACGCGAAAAAAATTGTCGCACAAAATTTAAGGTTTTCCCTACCACCAACATGTATGGTTACTGATGTCGTGAAAAACTACCAACCAGCTGATTTTTATTTTGTTGATTAAATAAAATTTATATAATTTACCACTTACAATGTGCTATAAATTGCGTGGTTTGTCATCCTGGTTTTATGATAATTATCAAACTTAAATATTTAATCTCTGCTACCCCTGTATGCTACCACCAACGCAAATTGTTGTAAGGAAAAAGTTGGTCGTCTCGTCAAAATAAAACTACTTACAAAAAATCAGCTTATTAGTAATGACTTGGAAAAATGGTCCACGGACCCCCTAACCATATAAGGGGTGATTCATTTAGTAGTACTTTTTCTAAAAGGTATTTTTGGATAGATGAGAGGGTTTAAATTTTAAACTGTTATGGTATTTGTCTTACGTACTGTTTGACAATTTATCCTGAAAAGACTTATTCCCTGGCACAACGTATAAAACTTGTTCAACTGTATTATGAAAATCATTATTCTCCGAGAAATGTGTTTCGTGCGCCTCGGGGAGCCAATATGGTCCACGCATAATCGGCGTACTGAGTCGACTACTGTACCATCACAAAAATTTGAACTCCAATTTTCAATATAGGATAATTTTTAACCAAATGAGCCACATCCAGCACGTAGTGCAGAAAATATAGCGGCAGTAGCTGGGAGTCTACGTGATGATTCAAACGAATTGATTTGGCGCTCGGAAATTGGAGCTTAAGAACAGACCATGCTAGGCGCAGTTAAGGCCAACATTTAGAAGCCATAGTCTTTAAAAAATAAATGTAAGATATAGCTCCTTCGTATGGTAATTAACATTATTTAATAAAGTTATTTTTTTGATTTTTTAATTTTTTAAAAAAAGTACCTCCTAATGAATCACCCCTTACTTAAGTAAAAGGAAAATTTCGGACTTCCATTTTCTTTATTAATTTATTCACACAACGTTTCGGGCATTACTATCTCTGTCCGTTCTCAAGTGTAAACTAAACCTACTTTCTCTCTTTTAACAATTCCATATGTAAAAGGAACGTCCGAAAAGATTAGACGAATAGCAAAGAAATATGAAATTAAAACCGTCTTTAAGTCTGGATCTACGTTACGAAGCATTTGACAAAAACAAAACCCGATTTATCCACACAAGAGAAAGATTGTATCTATCAGGTACCATGCCAATGTGGGGGTCGTACATTGGAGAAACAAAACACCCTTTAAATGTAAGACTGGCAGAGCACAAACAACACACACAGAGGGGGAAACATCGAAATCAGGGTTCGCTCAACAACACAATATTAAGTGGTCAGAAGCACGAGTTGTTCACAAGGAACCACATTGGAGAAAGCGCAAATTTAAGAAAGCCGTCTTTATTGAAAACAATAATAATGTTTTAAGCAATCCAAGTGTGGACATACCAAACATTTGGAAACCACTATTAAAGCGTACTAATGCCGGCGTCTTAGGTGAGCAACCCCACGCTTCACCGAACCCAACTCCATCACGGGTGAATTATCTTCCCCAGTGTATATAAACTCAGTAGCTTTAGGAAAAAGGTTTAGTTTACACTTGAGAACGGACAGAGATAGTACTGCCCGAAACGTTGTATGAATAAATTAATAATGACAATGGAAGTCCGAAATTCTCCTTTTACCACTGAATCATTGTCTTCCACATTCAGACAGACCCCTTTACTTTGTTTTTGGCAAAAACTAAACACTTGTCTTTTTTCTTAAGTTGGGCTTAATTTTGTATTGCTTTAAGTATTTGCGTGAATATTTAGGATATTCTCTTACCCAAAAATTACTCCCCACTTGCGTCAATATTATTCAAGAAGATGAAAATGATTACGCATAAGAAGCGTATTTATGCCATAGAAACTGTGCATTTAATTATTCAATTTTCGCTACGAGTGTTAAAACTCCCCATGTAATAGCGTAAATCTTTACGACATTTTTATAAAGCATTAACTAAATCTCCGGCACTGATTCGCCGTAAGGTCGACCCACCTATAACCTTATTACATTGAACTCCCTGCACTTTACCTTACGTTATTTTATTAACCTGCAGTGAAACGGTTTCCATGGAGTAAAGATCGCTTTTTAGGGTCTAAATAGGGGATATAAAAAGAGGATGGGGCTTTGTGTGATTCAAATTTTATTATGAGAAACCGTATAATTTGTAGACATTAATTATTTTTAGTGATTGGCTTTTATTGCCACTAAAAATCCTAGCTTTCTAAATTTAATAAATTCTAAACTTCTTTTAAATTAAAAAATATATATAGGTTAAATTTAAAAGAGTCTTAAGAAAACACCACACTAATTACATCGAACTTTATTAGTTTTGGAAATAGGGGCGTTAAATTAGTAAAGCTATTAAATGTATATTCTGGTGTTATAAAGTACTCGTTAGGAGTTTTAAAATAACGTGCTAAAAAAGGAGGTCTTGTGGCACGTTCCATTATTTGAATTCAAAGTGGCGCCCTACAACCTTTTAAAAAATTCTATTTGTTAATTTCACTCCAAAATATAGTATTTATGATTTAGTTTTATATTACAAAAAAAAATATTTTTTACAGTAAATCATTCAAAAAATTAAAGAGGGGAGATTAAAAAATGCACTATATATTATTTTATATTTTCATCGATTACTTCGTCAATATAAAGACTCTACTTCCGAGGTGGTCCTATTAAAACTAAATCAGGATCCAATGGCGAAATCCTGAGAAAACCATTAATTTTTGAGACACTTAGATGTATGTTTTCTACTTTTTAAAATATTCAATATTTTTGTTTTGTAAATAGATACGGGTATAAAAATAAGATAATTATAAATAAAAAAAAGAATTGAAAAAAAACAAAAAAAAACTAATAAACTAGAGATATTAAATAATTAAAACATTGAAATAAAGTCGAGTAATAACATATGGAAATACTAAATAATAATATAATATAGGTTGTTTCTTGCTTTAGAACTGTTTATTTTTTTTATTTGTTTATTTTAGTCGAAAAAAAACAAATTAAAAGATTTAATTTAAAAATACAACGATATGTTTTTTTTTTGTGAAAGGTCAAACCATAAAGTAACATACCTACAGATAAGAGAAACCATGGCATGCTAAAATTTTCGTACCGCTTTTGCGGCAGGCTCAGCGCTGCCTGGCGGCAGGCTTGTCATTTTTGCCAGTTTACACTTTAAATGCGTCGGTCGAAGCCTGGCCTCGTGTAACATCATCGGTGGGGAGACACGTAAGCTTACTGAAATGACTAACTGGCGGTATTTCAACGAGAAACGAATAAAATTATATTGGGAGTTTTCGCATGACCTGTCCTTAAATCGGCTATTCCATGATAACTCTTATAATTTTCTTACTTTATGGTCTAACTTATATATTTTTAAATATTTATAGTAAAATTTATCTTGTAAAAACAATGGACTAAAGAAAAAAAAATACATTGTGCATCAGTAAACACCTCTTAATGTATAGCAGCTGTCTATAAAATTTCAGTTTTATATTAAATACGGTATCACAAGCATTATTGGGAACATACAACAAATTCGTTTTAAAAAATTACACCTAAAAAAATAAATAAAACTTACTTAAAACCAAAAATTTAAATCGCTTAATAACCTGTTTTTCAAATATAATTTTTTTTGTTTATTTATTAATTGATATTTAGTTTGCACAAAACTCAGTCAGGATCAGACTTATTTTTCAGGCAAAGCTGCCTCTAGTAGTATTTTTTATTTTTTTTGTGGTGTAATAATTGCGTGTATTTTATTTTTGTGGGTCAGGTGTTTCCGTTTATACCCAACTTATACCTATTAGAGGTAGCATTACTGTTTTATGCAAAGAGTTTACGTGATAGAAAAATATATTAGTACGGTTTCTTAGTGGATGGTCACCAAATAAATGTTATTGTCAAAAAATCAAAAAAAAATAAAATAAATATTAAAAAAAAATAAACCGACTTTTAAAAGATAAATAAAACTCACTAAAAATTTAAAAATATTAAGTAAAAAAAAATAGAAAAATGAAGTCGGGTAATAACATTTGTTATTAATGAATAAAAATCTTTTTCTACTAGCATCTGAAAAACAGCACTTTTCCGCACGCAATTTAGTATGAAAAGTGTCACTTTTTCGCACTAGTGCGAAAAGAATCTCTTTTCCGCAATAGTGCGGAAAAGTAATCCCTTGCAAATTTTCCACCTAAACAGGTATTTAAAATGTTTTTAATTCTGAAGTTTAACTTGTTTAATTGGTATAGTATTCTTTTATTTGTACAAATTAGGTGTAAAATCAACGAAATATTCACTAAAAATTAATATTGTTTTAAAAATCCTCGTATATATTAAATTTGCTTGTCAGATTTTTAGTTTTGACAGGTGCCCGTGTCCATATTATAAAGGATAAAAGTCATTTAAAGTCATCGATAATTAAAAGTGTCTTTAGTAAATTCTGATCAGCATCGTCGATTTTAAATAAAAACGTTTCTTATGGAGTCTTTTGACGAGGAATTAACTAAATCCATTCTAAAAGCAGCCGAAATAGCAAATTTAGATTTGTTGATGTCCAAGTCGAAGCACAGGTACGAAAAAGAATATTTACAATGTGGTGTGGCAAGAAAAAAATTCAAAAGTATGAAAGAAGAAGTTTTTATGGCAGATTTTGCGGAACTTGCTAAAACATGTAAGCCCAATGCCTTATGGTCATGGTATTCCATGTTTAAAAGTGTCATTAGGATCGAAAAGAACAAGAATTTAAGCATATATTTCAAAGTTACATCATTTTTGAAGAAGCAAAATGTGGGATTTGGACCCATGAAGGACAAAATTTTCTTGAAAGATGAAATAGCAAAATTTAATAATGTCTATCTAGCGATGAAGGTAGCTACAATTTTCGGGCAAGCTGGTGCGTGTCGTCGAGAAGAATTAATGAAAATTAGCATTGATGATATTGACGATAGGAGGAATCTTTTAACTGTAAATATTCCAGACTCCAAAAACCATTCTAGCCGATATATTGTAATTTCCAAGGAAATTTAAAATGAAAAATATCTAGCTTTGTATAGAAAGTATTTCAGTTTACGAAAGCCCGAAACACCACACAGATTTTTGTTAATTACAAAAAATTGGCTTGTACTGTCCAATGCATAGGAATAAAGTCTTTTGGCAAGATGCCCTCTGAAATAGCTGCCTATTTACATCTTCCAAACCCAGAACTTTACACGGAACATAGCTTTCGCCGTTCCTCAGCTACAATGTTAGCTAATTCTGGTGAAGGTATAACGAATATTAAAAGACTTGGAGGTTGAAAGTGACCATCTGTTACTCTACAAGTTTCAAGACGGACTTATCAAACAAAATATTATCCCAAAATTCATCTACCTTTAAACACAGCAAAACGCACTCAAGGCCCATTGTACCGTCTTGTAGCAAGCAACAATGTGTCTCTATTACCTGTAACGATGACCGGTTCAATTGCATTTTAACGGCAATCTCTAACTCCGCAACTTACCCACAACAACTTCCCTCTGCGATTCATTTGCAAAATGCTACCAACTGTTCTTTCACGATTAATGTTGGTAATAATAATAAGCAGTAATGGTAAAAATAAATATTATCAAATGGTTGTTTAGTTTGACTTTTTCCACACACTCGTAGAAAAAAATAGCGTTCCTAACAGGTGCCGAAAGTGCCTTTTCCGCACTTGACTGCTTGACCGATCTCCGCTACGCGTCGTTCGGTCAACAGCAGTCGCGTGCGGAAAAGTGGCACACAGCACTACTTAAGAAATATATTATTGTGTATTAAGTTATTAACATTAGTGGTTTTGCGGAATGTTAAAACTCGATTTCATTTTTCTTGTTTTTTTTTTATTTATTATTTTTAAACTTTAAGTGAGTTTTATTTATTATTTTAGGTGGATTTAATTTTAAAAAAACTATCTATATGGTATTAACATAAATTTTACTTTTAAAATAAACAATCTGTTAATTTAACTGATGAATTGGGTTTTTAGACAGTTTTAGAATAGAAAGGTTTATTAAGAGATCGGTCACATTTCCAATAAGTGATTCTCCGGCACTGACACGACATACGTTCAACTCATCTATAACCTTATTACATTGAAACCCCTGCACTTCACCTTACGATATTTTGCTAACCTGCAACGAAACAGTTACTATGGAGCTCAGATTGGTTGTCAAGGTTTTATAGGGGATGAAAAATAGGCGATTATATTTTGACTGACAATATAGAAACCCTCTAGATAAGTAACAATAGATACCCGTTGAATGTATGCGGGCGCAGAGCATCAAAGAAAGGTTAGAACATTTTTAATATACACGTATTTTGCTTTTAGGTATACAAGGTGTTCGAAAATGTTGTGCATAAATTTTAAGGCAGATTATGCATCTAAAAAAAAGTTGATTTTAACGTCTAACTAACTATACAGGGTGTTTCCTAACTACAACTTAAGGGGTGCTTTCTGTGCTTTCTTATGTCTTTTTATGAAAATAAGTTCTCATAAACATATGTCCGAACTTGCTTCAATTCTAAGATAGAGGGCGTTACAGTTTTTTTTAAATCGGTTTTTTTAAATATCTTGGGAACCCTTAAACTATTTGAATAAAATTTAGGACACTTATTTAATGTAATAAAGAGCTTTTAAAACTTTGCCTAGATTTATGATTATTGGGTCCAGTAGCGTCTAAGTGGGCACAACAGCCAATATTATTTTGAAAAAAGTCCGCCACTAACTTTTTTTGATTTTTTTCTGATCATGCAATTTAAACAATTTAACTTTTTATTTTTTTGTATTTTCTTCGTATCTGACTTCGTTTCTGAGAAAAAATATTAAAGCTACTTTAATTTATTTTTTTGAAAGTACTCGAATAAAAATAAAACAATTATTTACCTTAAAATGAATAGGCAGTTGTATATATTAATAAAAATTGTTATTTTCCCAATATACGAAGGTCAAAAATTTAAAAGATACACGTTTTTAGTACAGGAAATAAAATTCTGAATAGTTATTTCATTATCATCCGGTATATATTTTCTAAAATATTTCCTATTCAATTTTGTTAACAGTGTTATTGCAGTGTTAAGGAACAACTCTGGCCCTAACTAAAAATCCACTAAATTGCTTTTTGGAGGACACAAGAATCATGAAGATTTTTTAAAAATATCTTTTATAATAATTGAGAACTGTCTTTTCAAAAGAGGAATATTCAATTTTTATTTTTGTTTTAAATTTCTTGCT
The DNA here is from genome assembly GCA_014170235.1 of Listronotus bonariensis. NCBI lineage: Eukaryota > Metazoa > Arthropoda > Insecta > Coleoptera > Curculionidae > Listronotus > Listronotus bonariensis. Next base: position 140,827 of record JACEGR010000444.1, on the reverse strand, counting down.
TAATCCTATTTTTCATATTGAAAGTAACAAATTATTTGCCCTAAACTGAATATCTACTTTCATTTTCTTTTTATATCGATTGAGCTAAATAACATAACACATAGGCAATGTGAGGAAACTAAATCTAAACTAAACTAAATACCGGCATGTAAACATGCGTGACTAATACTGCTTGTTTTGTTATTCTATACTGGCCGATATACTAAAACCTATTCCTTATGCAGTAGACTAGTTTGTGTCAGCATAAAGAAAATAATTTATATATTTCGATACGGAAAATAAGATTAAACAAGAAATTTTGATGAAAAATAAAAATTGAATATATTCCTTTTGAAAACACATTTCTTAATCTTTTATTAACAAAAACTACAACAAAATGTAAAGTTAACATATAAACTAACGCTTTATACTAAAGTTAATGTACCTATAATTTTTCTAATATTTTTTTGGTTAACAGGGATTTATTTTTTACGTAAGATATAAAAAAAACTTAAAATTTAAGATTTTTTTTATAATTTTAGTTATAACTCCCCTGTATAATACCAATTTAGGTAAAATTTTGTATTTCTTAGTTTTGGATCGTGAGACCAAAATTTCGTTTAAAGTTTTAAAAATTTTTGGACTTGGCTCATGTAACACCTATCCTTGAAAAATCTCTATAAAGTTTAAATACTCTGTTATGGCTGTAGTTATACATAATAAATTATTTAAATTTAACGCTGAAAACTGCAATAATTAAGAAATTTATTTTATTGTTATATTTTATAAGATAGACAAATATTGTACAGTGCGTCAAATCTATTTTGTCCACATTTTAAATGGCTATAACTTTTTATTTTTGAACTTAAAAAGAGTATTTAAGTGTTTAGAGAATTATTCAGTTTTTTTCTGTTATGAAAATTTTACAAACCAATTTTATTAACAGAATATATTGACAAAACTTACTTTTTTAATGGAACACCCTGTATATTATAGTACCATTAAAAGATCTTTTAAAGATTTTACAAAAATGCCACATTTGATATAAAAATCTTTGATAGTTTAGGAAATATGAGCATTTAAATCTGAAAAATATTATATGTAATTTTCACTATACCTACCTACAGGACTAAGCTAAGAGTGTTGATAGAGTGAAAATTACATATAATATATTTCAGATTTAAATGGTCATATTTCCGAAACTGTTAAAGACAGATATATCGAATGTGGTATTTTTGTAAAGCTCTTTAAAAGACCTTTTTAATAGTGGAATAATATACAAAGGGTCTCATTTAAAAAAAAGTAAGTTATGTCAGTATATTCCGTTGTTGAAATTGTTTTGTAAAATTTTCACAACAGAAAAAAACTTGATAATTCACTTTATATTTTGAGTTTCAAGTCATTTTTTTAGGTTAAGAAATAAAAAGTTATAGCCATTTAAATTGTGGACAAGTTAAATTGGACGCACTGTACATTTTGAAACAAGGTTCATTATTTGTAAGATTTGTTTATAAGATATTTTGTTGTACTTTAAAAAGATAACAACTTAAGCCCGAAGCTCATTTTTAATTTAAAGCTAATTTTATTTATTAATTTAAAAATTAATTGCTAATTAAAAAGGTCTTAACCCGAGGCCAGAAATATAACATGCCTGCAATTGACAACGATGTATTTTTTTAAATTACTTCTTTATTTACCCTAATTACTTAGATGTAAAAGATCCACAAGCTAAATTCGCCGCATTCAAACAGCCGGAAGCTATTAGTCTGTGTGCAAATGTTAGATTTTTACTAATAACACAGGCCCACAAAATAAAAAATTGGTAGGTGCTGGGTATCGGACAAAGATTTTCTGACATATTTTTTGCCGCTCAACACGAATCTGAAGTCAAAACTAGACGTCAAACTGCAAAAAACTGAATTGCCAAGGGGCTCTAGCAATTTTTTTATTAAAGGGAGGGGGTTATGTAGCACATTATTTTAAAGGCCCTTTGATACTCTATTTAATGCCACTTTGTTTTTAGACATCGGTCCAGCCGTTCCACACTTACAAGCCAATACCATTAAAACCGCACTTTGTATACTCGTAGTATTTAAGCCAAATTTCAAATGGTTCCAAGTCTGGAACAACTAGGTCGATTTTTAAAAACAAAATGGCGTTAAATAAGGAATAAAAGGGCCTTTAAAATAAGGTGCCACATAACCCCTTTTATATAATAAAAAAATGCTGGTGCCCCCTTGCCCCCGCAATTCGGTTTTTGCAGTTTGACCTCTAGTTTTGACTTCAGATTTGTGTTCAGCGACAAAAATATGTTAGAAAATCTTTGGCCGATATCCAGGGAAGGGAGGGCAAGACGGGGTGCTTAACGTTTGGAGTGAAATAAAATAGACATATTTATTTATTTTGAACAGTTATTTTTTTATAATTACTCTTTAATAATTGGTCATTAAAAATGAAGACCCTAATACACATTATTATTATTGAAAAAGAAAGAGGTTTAATTTTTGTGAAAAATGTTAAAATACACCATCTTGCCCCCGCAGGTGAAGTAAGACGCGGTATTGGAAACTAGTTCTATTCTTATTTGTCAAATTGTTTTTTTTTGTTTTGATTTTCTGTTTGTTATTTTATTTTATTTCATATTTTTTGTTATCTTTTACCAGTTTCTTTTTGTTTTCTAATTGTGTCTTTTAATTTGTTTTTATATAAATGTGAAGTAATGATAGCCGGTTTTTCCATTTTCTTGTTTTACGTGTAATTTTTTGACTTACAAAAATAAAGCATCACTTGTTGGGGACTAACAACAGAAAATACTGATGGTAATAAAGTAGCTGGTTTTTGATCCATTTATATATTGTTCATCCAATGGGGTACCCCATCTTGCCCTCCAATGGACATTTAATTTAAATTTTATGCCTTAAAAAACTAAATAAAATGAGGAAACAAACAAGTTTTTACCTGCTGGTGTAATCAATAATAAACAAGATAACTGTCCAACAGTTCTAAATAACTAATGTTGAGGTGAAAATTACATGCGATATACAACACAAAAATTGCAACGAACTTGACAAAAACCAAGTTTTTAAGTCTAGGGCAAACATGCGTGGTGCAAGTTAGTAACGCATCATTACGAGCCAGATCAGCTGTGATCAGTCGTTCGTACGACCGATGATACCGGATATCCCGTCTTGCCCCCTTTTCCGTCTTGCCCTCCCTTCCCCTACCACTTTTTTATCTTAAAAGATTAAACATTTTAAGGTTTTTATGTTATTTTTAAGTGAAAAGAAAACTCAAATGTTATAAATAATTAAACTGGGCAGAGACCCAGAGTCAGTTAGCTAATTATGTACGAAAAAGTAGAAGGAGTGGTCCGGAAAGACCCACCCAGCGGGCAACGCCGTCCACCGCCATAATTTCTAAATGCAACTTCTAATCGGTCCGATATCTATCACTTAAGACATACATTAAAGCTTTAATGCTAACTTAGATGACTTGTGCTCCATGAAACTGCTTTTAATCCTTCAGTCGTCTAAAAACGTTTTGGATGCAGGTTGATGTATTTTTTCTTCTGTGAAAATTTAAACGTTACTACAATACATAAGTATTAATTTTCATCTTTATTATATCAAAATGTAGGTAATAATTTTTTTATGCAATAATAAAATATAGTGTTTGGTAATATATTATAATTTTAAAGAAAAAAATGTGATATCGGGTAAGACCGCTTAGAGAAAATTTCTCTTGCCAAGGTGGCATTAAACCACATATTTGCTATTTAGATCTGTAAACATTTACAAATACCAACAATAAAATTTATCTCTGATAATTAAAAAAAAAAAATAAAAATAAAAATATTATACTTTTTTATGTTGGGTTTTACCTTTTAATCTTATAACCATAATTTTCCTATTTAGAAAAAACTAAAAGTCTAGGACTTCGAATAAGTACCTACCAGATATCAAGTGTAATGGTTTAATTTATTTACAAATGTTTTATTTTATGTTAAAAAATATCCTAATTGGTGGACGGCCTCGTCCATCCCAGGTAGGCGGCGTTAGCCAACCCTCCGCCCATTGGTGGGTATTAAAAACGTAATGTTTTTTATACTGAAAACGTTTACCCTTCTAAAAATAAAGCAAATCTTATACCAATGGTTGCGTCTCATTGGTCCAGTTCTCGTCTGGCGTCTTTTATTTTATTAGATTAAAATAATTTCAACCGAGTGCTAATGAACCCTTTGTTTATAGATTGAAACCTTTGTATTGTAAGTAACTTAATATTAAATATTTCATTATTTTATTTCTTTTAAAGTAATAATAATTTTTATTATATTGTGTAAGAGAAGAGTAATGCATAAAAGTTTTAATTCTCATAAAATGTTAAAAAAACTTTTTAATTTTATTCTGGACAAAAGCCAAATAATATTTAGTTTAGCTCCCTTTTATAAGGTATTGAATAAACTGGTCTTAAATTTTGCTTTCTTAAAATGCATCTATAAAACCGTTCTTTTGGGGATTACAAAGCAAGGTAGACTGCATTCATTAATTATACATTCGGGCACGTACTATAAACCACATTCGTTTCGTTCATAGAGAAATCCAACAACTTAAGTTTCGTCTGTAAGCGGCTTAATCGTGCTTCGTACTTAATCGTATATTGTATGGTTGTCCTATGCAGCAGACGTTATCACAACTTGCTTTATCTAGAAGCTCTCTATGTTAATCGGAAACGATTATTTAAAAATTTTATCAAAGAAAAAATTGATAAAAACAAATTTTTGCTTTGATTTCTCAATACTTTTCTAAGTCTTCTTTTTTTTTTAGATCGGATGGTAATTTATACAGGGTGTCCAAGAATATGTATGCAATCTTTCAGATTTATATAGAACACGTGAAAATAATGTGACAAGTTCCTATACATTTTTTCTTAAGCCCCTCTTTACGGAGATATGTGCCCTTAAAGGACGCTACTGAAAATCGGTTTTTCTTAAATGACTTTTATAGTTCTTGGTATAATGAAATTTTTGTTATATATAATAAATATATATGAGGAATCTGTAAAATGATGTAATTGTAAAACTTTGCGTGATATTTAATGATATTTTTATTCCTTTATTATACAGGGTGTAAAAATAATTAGTACTATTGTGTAAGGGTAAGTCCGCCCCTGGCGAACTAGGGAAGGCGAATGTTTTACAAGGATACCATTTTAGGGAGCTCTAAGTGATATTTATCATATTAAAAAAATATTCATTATATCGAGAATTATAAAAGTCATTTAAGAAAAACCGATTTTCAGTGGCGTCCTTTAAAGGCACATATCTTTGTAATGAGGGACTTTGGGTAAATATTTTATTTGAACTTGTTACATTATTTTTATGTGTGATGTTCTATATAAATCCGAGAGATTGTTACATATTTTTGAACACCCTGTATATATTTCTAGAACGTTTTTATCTACTTTGTCTCTTTTAATACACCTTATTGCTGTAGGTAGAACGCATGAAGTTAACTTAACCGAAAAAAGTATTTAAAATACATGCTTTTACATACAATAAAAGGCAGGGGCCGTCATAAGGGGAAAAGGCATGCCCTCCCCTTTATGCGACATCCTTTATAACCAATATTTTTTTCTTTTTGCCTAAATACACCTAATTGTAAATATGGGCATTAAATAATGATATGATAATGATAAGTTTTTTAGAAATAAAAAAACAATAAAAAAGGAACTTTTTTTTGCTCTTTAAAAATTTTGAACATCCCCAAAAATTTTATTTCTTTGTAGGGCACGTTTTCGCCGGCCCTGTGGCACCCCCTTAAAAGTTTATATCACCGCCCCTGATAAAAAATATTTTTTTTTATTTGGTTTTTATGGCACTGACATTGATTTACGTCTTATCTTTTATTAGATTATCTTGTCTGTGTTGAAATTAATAATATAAAAAAATAACTTACGAGCTTTGGTATCTAAATATTGTACATGACTCGTGCCAAAAGTGATTTTTACAATGGTGGTATTATCGAACTCGGCTATCGCCTCGTGAGACAACATTCCCACTTGCGTGAAATGCATACATCACTTTCGACACTTGTTATTTAATATACTATTTCTATCACCTCAAATTTTTGAAATTTTTTTCCGATCGAGGCAAATTTTTTCTTTGATCACTGTAAAGCAGCAAATATGTTATTAGCTTGTTTTAATGCAAAACATTGAAGAATATTAGTACTTAAATAAACCTGCAACAAAAATAAGAAAAAAAAATGCGCGTGAACCAAAACATTTTAGTGGAATTTGACTGTTGCGTTAACGCAACACCGGGTGGAAGCATGACCTTTTAGCATATGCAAACCACGTGTTTTCGATGTTAGTCTGCTGTGTCTGTGAGTATCAAAGTACTGCTGGGTTGGTGCTTTGTCAGATGCTAACCGGTATTTAACTTAGAAGAAATTTTAAATTTCTCTGGAGAAGTTGTTACGATTATAAGCAATCACTATATATCATCCAGCAGGTTACTATGACAAATCCACAAGGACAAACAATATTTCCGTTTTTTAACCCAATACCATTAAATGCTAAAAGAAATCATACGAGAAGGGTAGACTCCCATAACAATAAAATGGCCACCAAAAAATAGGTATATTTTAACTATTTATTAATATTTGGTATAGTGTATCTCAAAGTATATCGCTTTGGCTTTTGACGGGCAATACCCCAATAAACCTTTATTGATTTATGACCTATTGTTATTGGGCAAACCTATGAGTTCATAATGACAGGGGTGGGCCAGGTATAAATATCTCTTGACCATTTATATAAATATTTCTGCTTATATTTTAGTTGTAGTGTTAAATAACCGTTTTTACTGTGCGTTTCGAAAAAACTATTTCACGAGAATACATATAAGTATGTCGCGTCGAAATACATTTGTCATTAGATGCAGAACAGGTTGTACAAAATGTGTATGAAACTTTAATCAGTAGGGGATTTATTAAACAAGAAGCTTTAAAAGAAACCTGTCTACTTACAAAATCTCCAATATCATCGATAAGAGATATTATAAATAGTGAATAATTCAACAAAAGAAAAAAGCGTAGTGATTTTCGATCTCACCGTATAGACAATAGTGTTCAAGACCTAATAAGAAGGAAAATATATTGTCTTTATGAAAGCGGAGTTGTTCCTACCTTGGAGAAACTGAAAACGAAGCTAGAAGAAGACGACACTAATATAAATATTAGCCGTGACACCCTCCATAATAGAGTTGCTTGTAAAATGGGATTTAAATACCGCAAAATAGACAAAAGACAAGTAGTAATGGAATCGCCCAGATTACGCACTTGGAGATTTAATTACCTTCAAGAAATTAAAAGATATAGGTTAGAAAACAGATCCATAATTTACCTTCATGAAACATGGTTCGATACACACGACACAGTATCCAAAGGATGGGTGGATTCCAGTCAAAACTGTCAGACGAAAGCACCTTCAAATAAAGGAAAACGCATTATCATAATACATTGGTTCAGAAGACGTATTTGACCCAAACTGCTTGCTGTTGTCTGCAAAAAATATTAAGGATTCTAGCTTGGATTATCACGAGGATACAAGCGCAGAACTTTTTAAAAACTGGTTTCAAAATTATCTTTTAAAAAATATTCCAAACAACAGTGTTATTGTCATGGATAACGCAAGCTACCACAGCCGTCTGCTACACAAAGCTTCATCAAGTTCAAAAACTAAAATCCAGGAATATTTGTTAGAAAATGCTATTTATTTTGAATTCAGTTACAAAAAAGCGCAACTTTTGGAAGTCCTACATTCATATGCAATTAAAAAAAATATGTATGTGGCAATTTGGCTGAACAGGCTGGGCACACTGTCTTACATTTTCCTCCGTATCACTGTATGTTTAACCCCATAGAACATTTGTGGAACCAAGTAAAATCAAAGATTAGAGCAGAAAATGTTACACCTACTTTAAGTCCCAGTGTTATAAATTTGATAAAAAATGTAATTACTAATATACCAGTTGAAAGCTGGAAAAATTCAGTACAGCACATTATAAAAATTGAGGACTCTTACATTTCTGTACATAAAAAAACTTAAATCGTATTGTAATTAATCTCAACGATGACTCTGATAGTGAAACCGAATTAGATTTAGATATATGGATAAAAATGTAATTACGTATAGATAATATAGTTATAAATTTATTTATAATTATTAATTTAATAGCAATTATTTAATTTCTTAATGTAATTTTAAGATTATACCTACTAAAATAAATTATAAATCTTTATATTATTAGAGTCCGTCCCTTTAATACCTACTGATCCGCAGTTTTATTGCTGTCGGCAGGTATATTGGAGTACTGCCGTCAAAAGCCAAAGCGATATACTTTGAGATACGCTATACCACTACCACTTTAACCTGAGTTTGTCAGCACGTGTGTAAACATACAATAGTTATTTATTAAAGTGACAAAATATTGTTTGTTTCGTTGAATAATTAATTTTTTCGTTTCTTAATCTACCTAAATTAACTAATATTATAACTAAATTAATTAGCACTGGTCATGGTAAACACTTTGGAAATAATTGAAGTGGTATAATATGTAACCAGCAAATTAAAAGAAAATATATATTTTAAAGAACAAAAAAAAATTCAGTGTATTTACTGTGATTTAAATTTATTACAGTTATTTTATCCATGCGAATATTAACTAAATTAGTAAACAGATACAGTGAACAAAAAATGTATTCATTTGTGGGCTTGCTTTTATAAAACAAATTGTGTATTATAATTAATAATAACTAACAGTGCTTATGCATGTCGAATTTTGCAAAAAATATAGAGAACACAGCTCATAAAACAATATTAAATTAATTAAAAACTGCATTGTAGAAAACAGCTTTAATTTATGCAAAAATTTAATTTGCTCGACTAAATTAAATTTATTAGTTAATCAATATTTATATAACTTTTTATTGTAAATAAAAAGATATATAAATATAATAACTTCTGGGAAAATTCCATCTATAATTAAATAAAAAGGTATTTTGCTTTTTACCATGGCATTAAATAATAATTTTTTGTTACTTTATTATTATTTAGGGTGATTTCTGATTTCTTTAAGAAAAAATGACAAAGGAAGTATTTCTGGGCTAATTCTACATGGTGTAATTTAATTGAAAGCTAAAAATACAGGACAAGATTCCTTAGCCCATTTTAGAAAGAAAAGTTCATATTAACCTATGTCCTAACTAATCTAGGAAAAATGGGACCTCTTCGGTCCTGGTTCCGGGGTATAGCGCGCTGACCCAGTTCAGCCCTATTGACCCCTATGTCGCCTGAAACAAAATAAATAAAAACCGCCCAAAAACCCAAAAAAACTAATTAAAATTTGACGTTTCGGTGGCAAATCTGCCACTGTTTTCAAGATAAAACTAAGGAAATAACTAATATTAAAGTTTAAAATTTTTTTAAAAAATTAGGCTTTGAACTTTAGGAAATTCTGATAATATTTTTGACATTAGTGTCATGAGTGATAGACATAACTGGTGTTTTTATTATTTATAATACAAAACAGATGAAAAGTTAGTTGATTTTTTATTTTCCTGAAGATACTTCAGCATCTAGCAAAGGTAACCATGTGTTATTTAAATTAACTGATATTGATGCTACACAGTTATCTTTATTTAATAATATGTACGCACTTTCTTTTATTTTGCGTCTTTTAGAAGATGTTTCCTTTGCTAAAATATTTGAAGCATCCCAGTTTATTCTGTGATTGTTATCAAATGCGTGTTGACAAATTTTAGATTTGTGAAATTCTATGTTTTTAATGTATGATCTGTGTTCTTTTATGCGTTTAGCTAATGGTCTACAAGTTTCACCTATATAAAATTTATTGCAGGGAATTTTATAAATAACATTTTTGTATTCTCATTTATGTTGTATGGTTTTGTTTTTGTTAATTTAGATCTTATAGTGTTTTGTGTTTTAAAGATAGTGCAAATATTAAATTTATTTCCTATTCGTTGAATTTTATTTGATAGTCCGGGAATGTATGGTAAAAATAAATTTGTGATAGGTCTATTTTGATTGGGTCTTAAATTTGGATTTTCAAATTCAAGGAAACAGTTAATTATAAAATCAATAGGATAATTATTTTGGATTAAAATCTTTTAAAAATCTTTTTCGGTGTTTATATTTTGATTAATACAAATTATTTTAATTTTATCAAATAGACTTTTTACAAATCCCTTTTTAACCATTATTGGGTGATTTGAGTTAAAATTTAAGTATCTATTTGTATGTGTAGGTTTTCTGTAAATTTTCGTTTCAAAATTGTTTAAATCTTTTTTATTAGAATGTCAAGAAAAGGTAGTTGTGAGTTGTTTTCTTTTTCTAAAGTAAATTTAATAAATGGTTCTTGTGTATTAATGTGTGTTAAAAAATTATTTAAACAGTGTTCATCGTGTTGATAAATAGAAAAAATGTCATCTATATATCTCCACCAAACTAAAGGTTTATGATGATAATTTTCTACAAAATTTGATTCAAAATTTTCCATAAAAATGTTACTTAATAATTAGAATTTTTGGGGAGTTTTTCTTTATTTTGTTTCAGGCGACCGGCCAGTTCATAGGGGTCAATGGAGCTGAACAGGGTCAGCTCGCTATACCCCGGGACCAGGACCGAAGAGGTGCCATTTTTCCTAGATTGATGCGTGTACCCAAACAAATACCATCAAATAAATAAATCCGCGTAACCAGTATAGAACATATCTTTTATAAGGGTGTTAAAGTTTTAAGAAAAAAATTGTATTCTTATCGTAACTTTAAAACTGTTCGAGATATTTTTACGAAATTTGGGACGCACCTACTAAGCACCAATGAAAAATTTTTGAAGTAGAAGATTTTTAAATATCCAGTGGCGTCCTTATGGGATGAATTATAAAGATTTTTCTAAAAGAAATACAGGGTGCTTTACACCTTATCCGACAAACTGTAAGGGCTAATTCTACAATAAAAAAATATGAAAAAAACTTCCTATGAAATATGTCTTTAACGTCTTAGTTTTTAAACTACAGAGTGTTAAAAATTTAAAAAAGGTGTTTTTTATAATAACTTCTATACCAATTTAGATATTTTAAAATTCCCATTTGGTTTAACACAAATTTGATCCATTGACTTTGATGCACGGTCTTTCCGTAAATAAATAAAAACCATTTTTCAGCATGGTCAAATCCCTACCTAATTGAAGAATAATATAATATAAATAATAAATAGGTTCTACGCGTATGACATTTTTCTATTATTTTTTGTTTATGCATAAATCATTCCGTCCATTTTTTCATATAGCAAAAAGCATGACGCAATGCATCTTTCTCTAATCTCTTATAAAGATATACGAGCTCACTTCATTTACCTGTTGACTACTAAAGAGTTGTTTTGTATTTACGTTTTAACGTAGGGGAATCCAGGGTAATACAGGGTACAGGGGCATAACAGGGTACAGCCATTTTACACAATTCCTATTTAAATTATATCGCCAAATATCCGACGCATTATCCTCACTACCAGTACCCTTTCCTGCAATAGACGCGGCGTGAATCGGTTGAGAGTTAGTTTATATTTATGCGGCATAGAGTAATAAGTGTCGTGCATTGTAAAAGTGGCTGTTATATTTTTCCGAGGTACGTACATTTTTGGTATAATTATGGGTGCTTTGTTTATGCTAGATTATTATTGCCTTTATCTAGTATATTCAATCAAACGCATGGCTTAAAAATTTGTTTTCTAGTTAATTTCTTTCGTGTTTCATTCTATCACATGTTTTAAGGCAAAACGGGGTATTGATGATGGGGCAAAATAAGGTCCCGACCCCGTTTTGCCCCAAGTTATGAATTTGCGTCTGTCATATTTTTGTATGGGTTTCAGATGGTACGAACATACAAGAGAACAACAACTCGTCACAAATGGTCTGCAGAGTCAATGAAAGAAGCTGTACAGCATTGATGGAACCATGGGTTATAAAAAGCAGCGCAGCAATTTAAACTGCCTCAAACCACACTGGATCGCTATGTTGCAAAAGCCAAAAGAGATGTTTGGTCAACATTTGAAATAGCTCAAATAGGAAGTGTCAGAAATGTACTCACAGAAGTCCAAGAGTTAGAGATTGTTAAATATGTTATTGTTAAAGTTTTAAAAATTTGTTTACCAGTTGGCGGTTGCAAATGGTGTTGCAAACAGGTTTAGTGAAGATACTTAAATGACCGGCCTTGGCTGGATGGAGCATTTTATTAGTAAACACCCTATACTAGCTCTAAGAAAACCATCATCAACATCAGGGGCAAGAGACATGGGCTTCAACAAGGTTGCTGTAAATCAGTTCTTTGGTTTGTTAATAAGTATTATCGATAAGAATCACTTAACTGCAGATAAAATTGTGTTGAGGCAGGTATCACTGTTAATCCAAAAGGATATTCTAAAATATTAGCACTTAAAGGAAAACGCCAAGTAGGTGTACTCACTTCTGCAGACCGAGAAGAAACTGTAACAGTCGAAATTTGTTGCTCTGCTTCAGAAAGTTATGTTTCACCTTGTCTTATTTATCCTAAATTTGAACTTGGTTTGCCACCGGGTTCTATGGTTGAAACAAGATTCCGGTTGGGTGACAGAAAAGTTTTTTTCAAATGGTTTAAACATTTGGTGCAATTTTCTGGAGCTTCAAAAGATAATCATGTACTTCTAATTTTTGATGGCCATGCTAGCCATACAAAAATATCGACCCTATTAATTATGCCAGAAAAAATGGAGTAGATTTGCTTTGTTTACCTCCACATTGTTCCCACAAGTTGCCGCCTCTGGAATTCATTATACAAAAATCAGGCTTAAAAAGTTAGGTACCCCGTATTGCCCTGGATTCCCCTATAATTAATAGACTTTGGTCTGTTGGTACAAAAGAACAAATGAGACAGATGCGCTATTCTCTTAGGAGGGTGTTTACACGCAGGCGTTCTTTGTCTAATCTTCCAGAAACTTAATTGAAGGCATTCAGACAGCATGACGTATATATGTTTTAAAATCGTATCTAATAAGCCCAATATCAACTTGTTGCATCAGAGTTGTGTAGAGTTATATGATTATCCACTAAAGGGCAAAAATTAAATTAACTTTTGTATACTTCGCTCACTTATTGGTGTCGGTACTTAAAAGAAAACCTTTTGCACTCTAAATGTGTCCTACGTATAAACAGACACGCAGTTAAAGAAAGCAGACAGCAAATAACTATCACGAACGACGTTGTACGCATGCGTTTGCTAATTGTGGACGTCAGATCTCACTTCGAACAAAACGTACGCACATTTATAACGTATACAGTCATGGACGTGCAGCCCTATATGTTCGGTAAATAAATACCCATCTTTACTGGACACATAAGTTTGCTAAATGTATACGTCTGATCGGATGCCAAACAAAACGTACAAACATTTTTGGCGTATACGTTCGTGGCCTTACGGACGTATACGTTCGCTAAGTAAATACACGTCTTAAAAGTTATTATTAAAAGAACTCCAAGTGCTGAGTAGGCCGGTACGAGTTACGCAGAGTACGAGGACAGCCCGTACTAATAGTGCTTGGGCCAGTAATTAAATGGACTTTATAATAATAACCCTTTTTTTTTAAACATGTGTTTCTACGCTTATGTTTTTTCTATTATTTCTTCTTTATGCATAAATCATTTCGTCAATCTTTGCATACAGCAAAAAGCATGACACATTGCATCTTTCTCTAATCTCTTATAAGGATACACGAGCTCACTTCATTTACCTATTGACACTGAAAAGTTGTTTCGTATTCACTTTTTGACGTATAATAAATAGACTTTGGTCTTGACAAAAACTGTATTATGAGATCGTAAAGGGGATGTCCTACAGCAAGCAACAGGGGAGAAAAATATCTGAAAGGAAAAACATTTGATACGTGATTAAGTTTCCCCTGAGAAATACGTTTTCTGATTGAATAAGCTTTTGGATGGTTTGTGTTTTGGTTTTGCTCGACTGGGTTGGTTTAATGTATTTAATTATTTTTGCAGACTAGTTTTAGTAAAATTTAAAATATAAAGGGTTTGTTAGTGTTCTAGACAAAATTTTAAAAACACCAGTTGTTATGGAGCAAGTATGTATATTCCATTGTATATTGTAAGGTATCAAGTTCAATATTTATATCATTACTGGGTGTTAACGACTTTATTAGGCAAGCCAAAACTCCTAGAATATTAGACATATCAAAATGATACTTGTTATAGGTAAATGGTATTGGGAGAGAAGAGTTTCTGCGTATTTTTACCTTTTCAGCCACTTCTGGTTTAATCGGAATTGGCTTCAATGTTAATTTTAATAACACACCTTGTATATTTAATCATTTTTGAATTCCTGAGATAATTCTAAGTTATACTGAGCAATTTAAAAAGTTTTTAAGCCTTCTTGAATTTTTTATAGCTACTTTTATTACTGCATCTAGGTGGCCATGATTGAACGCAAATTAATCTGGGGACCTTAGATGATGTAGGAAAAAAATAGTAACTAATAGGGATAAATTCGGTGGTTTAAAAGGAATTCATGGCTAACTGAATTCGTTTTAAAAAACAAAGTGTTTTTTAAATTTCGTTAATTTGGCCAAGTACTCGCATGTGATTAGAAATAGAAAAAAATGTTAATAGAATACGGTTACTTTATTGCCTTTTATTTTAAAGCTATAATATAAAGTTGGATTTTTTTAATGGAACATCCTGTATATTTTATCACTGATGGAAAGATCTATTAAAAAACCGTAAAAAATATATTTATTACATTTTTCATAGTTTCGGAAATATGGCCACCGTCATAAATAAATATTAAAATAACATTTTCAAATAAATCACTCTGTCTATTGTATCATTATTATAAAGATAGTTTAAAGATCTAGGAGAATACCACAATAAAAATGGCTTTCTCTAATAGTTCCGGAAATATGAGCCACTAAATCTTAGTGCTTTAGATACATATCGATACCTTAATTCGCTAATCGGCTATGTCCATATTAACAAAATTTTACAGCAGAGACAAAATAGCTATTTATGTATCAAGGGCGTTACTAGGACTATAATGGCCTGAAGGTCGAAATAGCCCTAAGGCCTCTGGCCCGAGGGCTAGATTTCGATCTGATGGGCATTATAGTCCAGTAAAGCCCGTGGTGCATACAATGCTTAATGTTTTACCCAAAAAGAGTGTTTCAATGACTAATTACATTATTTATTCGCAATATCAAAAATAAGTTGCACCTGTACCTGTATACGTAAGTAGATAATGACTGGTGTTAAGTTTGACTTTGATGTTTCTATCAGGTAGTCAGTTGGCATTTTTTATTTAACGATTTGCTCAAAATAAAAGAAATTCCACAAAATATAAGAGAAAAGGTCATAAAAGCGACCGAAAATCTTTTGCCAGTTTAATCAAGGCAACACTATGATCGGGAGTATGGCATATTTGGTATTTGGAAAGATGCGAACGCAATTCTTCAAATAACCGAAACAGTTTTAATGGCATATTTTCAGGAACTGGTAAGTTATTGATTAGGGTAGAAGAAAAAGTACATATTTTTTTATTTAGGAACCCTGTATATTATTTTACCATTAAAAAGATCTTTAAATGAGCTTAAAAAATACCACATTAAGTACATCTAACTTTATTAGTTTCGGAAATATGACCATCCAAATCAGGTATTTAGGTAATTTTTAAAGTACCGCCATTTTGTAATAGGTGAAGATATTGACTTCATATTCTAGGGTTATAAAGTACTTGTCAGGAGCTTTAAAATGATGTATCCCTCGATCCGCCTTCTCATTTAAGAATTTTGGGGTGGTGGCCCTGGTGGTTAAAGGGGCGCCGTCCAATTTTTGTAAAAACGTTCCCCCTCAATAAATATCTTGACGTGTTTCGGCGATTTTCTCAAATCTGTCTCGTTTCAACTCAAGATAACTTGAGTGGAAAGTTTTTAAATGAACACCCTGTATATGAACGGGGCTCAATTTCTTTTTTTAAATTTGTTTCTTTTGAATTTTTTTTTCCAATAGTTTCCACTGCTATTAATTATTTTAAAAGGTATACTTTAACCACACTAGTAAATAAAAAGCAAAGTATTCATAAACATAATTAATAGACCATAACACATTAACACCCCTTAGTTATTAACGTGTTAATGTCCAAGTTAAAAGGTGAACAGATTTATGATTTAAAAATAAAGTTCCGAATTTAAGATATGAATAGTGCATTGTAGTTTTGAGACTATTTCATATGTAAGCCAGGGAGTCGACAACCCCAACTCAAATGAACTGTAATTTATGACA
Source organism: Listronotus bonariensis (assembly GCA_014170235.1). Taxonomy (NCBI): domain Eukaryota; kingdom Metazoa; phylum Arthropoda; class Insecta; order Coleoptera; family Curculionidae; genus Listronotus; species Listronotus bonariensis. The sequence goes on along the minus strand of JACEGR010000444.1, from coordinate 124,450 downwards.
GGGGAGTCCAATGAAACAGCTTTTGTGTTATTTGTTATGCGGATTTCTATTATTAAAAATGGCACGCTTCTGTGCGTTTAATCTGAACAATATGTTCGGTAATAAGAACTTGCTTTTGATTTAAAAAATATTGACTGCACAGGATGTTTCAGAATAGGATGCTGTTATTAAAAATATGAATCCTTAAAAAAATCCTTATATAAAAAAAATTAAATAGTAGAGTTAAAATTAAAATTATATTATTTGCGATGGCATCCCATATAACATTTTTTGCCGGCGTTGTACATTTAATTTACTGGCATTGCCAACACTCTTTAATGACAAGGCATTGGCAAAAAGGTATCAAAAAGACGCGAAAGTGGGCAATTGGCCGTTATTAGGCCACGTGTTGCAGAGAATGTGATGGCGTCCGTCATTAATAATTTATGATGAAAAAATGCGTTTAGGATGATGGCATCCATCACTAATAAGTTATGCCAAAAAATGCGTTTAGGATGATGGCATCCATCATTAATAAGTTATTGGCAAAAAAATGCGTTTAGGATAATGGCATTTATAATTAAATAAGTATTGCAAGTTTTATAAGTTAAATGTCCCAAAAGTTAAATAACATATTTAGAATTTTGTAATCGAAAAAATGAGAAAAAAGGTAGGAAAACTTTATCAATAAAAAAATTACATAATATAAATTTTTATACCGTAACAATAAATCAAAAAATAAATAAAAAGTATGTAATAAAATTAAAAAAGATAGTAAATCAAAAGAAAACACTTTAAAATAGTAAGTATTTAAGGGACACTTACACTCAATTTTCAGATCCAAAACAGCTCCTAACAGTCTACTTGAATAACCCGCCTTCTTGACTAGCCATCACCAATTAATTACACAACACACACTAATTAGGTAATAAATACAGTTAATTATGTCTACCAAAAACTCCTTTCTTTAAAAAGAAACTAAAAAGCTAGAAAACCACATAGGAAACAATTGCACAAAGCAGCCAAAGTGAAGCAAGGTTGCCTCATCTGTCAAATTGTCAAATCTTGTATTTCGGCTAAGCGGGAAATTTGAATATATCACCTTCGGTCGAAATCGTCGAAATTAACATAGCTAATTTTACCATCATTTTATTTTTATTCTCTCAAAAATACATAATAAACATTTTGTTTGACTTAATTTTTATTTGCATGATTTGTATCAATAAAATATTAGGAAAAGGCCATTTCCTTCAAATGATGTAAAAAAACATAAAATAATGTTGTTTAGCCGCCATTATAAATAAAACAGATCAAAAAAATTGCTCAAATGTTAATAATATGGTTTGAAAAGTATAAATATGCGTTGAAGGTTTGCCTTCAAAAATCCAATATTTATTTGCCTGCAACAAAAAGGCATGCTTTATTTAATCAGGATTGGTATGCCGCCATTTTTGTATGCTTGCCGGCAATTCGCTTGCATTTAAAATTTATTGACAATTGAGTGTTTATTAAGGGTTAACTTTTTAATGCGTATTAGAGGTTGGCATAATATTGCCACCAATTGCCAATATGAAAAATGTATATTGCCGACAAATAGTGTTTGCTGGGATCTTTTTCTATAGCACTCTGAAGATACGTATTAACAACTGTATTAACAAGGTGTTTTCATTTTGAAAAAAAAAAGAAAAAAAGTAATAATAAAAACCGTGTTTAATATGTGCACCTTGTTGTCCAAGAACTTTTTTATTATGTTTTATTTTTTTAATGATGGTACTAAATAAATAAAGATTTTATTATGTTTTAAATTATCTGTACTTATGTTTTCAAAACTTGATGCTATGTAAAACGAAAAAGATATTAAAAATAATAAGGATACCATTTTTGTAGATGATAAATAATAAATCACGGAGTACAAGCAAAATGTTAAATTGGCCACCTCTTTCAAAAATGCATAAATCGCTACTTTGAAAGAAGACCGGTACAAGACAAAACATTTTAATTTTCATTTTTGTATAAAACACAACGTAATAAATAATAGTTTAAAAAACTAAAAAAACACGCTTTTATATGCAACCGAACTAAAAATTAGAAAATAATTTTTCATTAAAAAAAATATTGTCACTTCAGAGTAAAAAGCGTGGGGTGCTTAATATATTAAATGTTATAATTATTATATTTGCCAATATCTATGAGGGAAAAGTGAAGTGATGAAAAAATAGTAAAATGCACCCCACGCTTTTTACTCTGAAGTGAAAATATTTTTTTAATGAAAAATTATTTTCTAATTTTTAGTTCGGTTGCATATAAAAGCGTGTTTTTTAGTTTTTTAAACTATTATTTATTTTTCATTTTTAGTTCGATATGCATGTATGTATGTATGTATGTAAAAATGCTCCAGTTTATTCACTAAAAATTCCTTCGCCATTTTGTCAAGAGTAGCTAAAGTTCCTGAGAAAAGTTTGGGATGTTGCCAAAAGATGGCAACACAGGTGTTGTTTTTATAATATAAAGGATTTTTTTTATCCTGGCGATCCTAACCAGGATACCGGGATACTGTTTGCAGATTATTGCATTGTCATGGGTCCTTAATACGTGTGCAAAGTTTCAAAGAAATCGAATAGCTGGAAGTTGGTAAAAATTAGGCTCAAAGATTCCGTTACATAGATAGATAGATAGATAGATAGATAGATAGATAGATAGATAGATAGTTACAACCCAAGTTAATAAAAGCGTGTTAAAAATAGTATATTTTTAATATGCAAGAGTATTACAAAGGTAACTCGTACGGCCGGCGGCTAAATGGCGCTTATAACAGTCTTGAAATTTCGGAACTTGTTTGACCGTTCGGCAAGACTGTTACAAGTCAAATATAACTGGGTTGATTTAAGGGGTAGTACGAGATTAATTCAAAATAAAGTTAACTACAGGTATAACAAAATCCAGGCTAAAACAGCTTAACGCTATAATTTTTTATTACCGAGATATTTCAATTACAATTGTATTGAAACTTTTAAAAGGCATTTTCTCAAAACTTGGATTTATTGAGTTGTGTCGGTCTTCTTCCAAAGAAGCGATATTCTTAAACAAAAAAAGGTCTTACCCTGTATAAGCCTGACTTATTGAATTGGTTAAAATAGTCAATTAAATATATTATACTGTGACAACTGTTTTAAAGTAATAAATAATTTTTTTATTTTTTTTTTTATTTTTACATTGATATAGTATATTTTTTTTTTTTGCTTACTGGAATAGCCCTATTATTTACTACATAAATTTTCCGGATACTCTATAAAACTCCTCTAAAGATAAATAACAAAAAAACTAGGTATTATTTAAATAAAATGACAGTGGCGGCTCGCTACATTTTCAATTATTATTTGGTAAAAGTTATGCACGTTTTATAATTTATTTACATACACGTTGTGTTAGGTCAATACGTTCAATCAATTTTTAGTTTGTTGCACACTAGAAAATATAGATTTGATAAAGAATGCATATCTATCTTCGCCGCAGTTAATAAATCTGTCCATATCATCAATATACAGGGTGTCTCTAAAACGTCAGTACAAAATGCTACCATAGACATCTTGGGCCAAAATACAATGATCTGAAAAATAAAGCGGATAGCTAATAGAAAATGTTCCCCATATATTTTCAATAGACCTGCGCACGAATTTTTGACCCCACACTGGGAGAGTTGCTGTACACCTTTGCACATGCGCAGTTCTCATAAAAGTTAGTGTTTTTCAATTAAAATCCAATATAGTGTTGGCAACATTGACAAAATTTGCAGTATTTTAATAAATATAGTGGTTGGAACACTGAAAATGTTTACCTACATAGCAACAGGGCCACACTCATGATAATTTGGGATTTTCCGATTGTAAACGCCAGGTAAAATTGACGCCGTCAGCCGCCCAAAAACCAACCTCTCATCTACGGTCGACCGTTATTAGTCATTTGGTATTCTCGCTAAGCACAAATGAAAGGACATTTGTGCTTAGCGAGTCTTCGTGTTTTTCAGTGGTGTTTTTAACTTTTGTTTATTTTAGTTTTGATAAACCAAAACTAAATATTGAGTTATTGTATAGTGTTGTTTTGCAGAAATTGGAAGGTTTTTCTTGTGGTTTTGATTGCAAATATGAGGTCAGTCAAAAATTTTCAGCATAAAATTTTCTAAGATCACGAACGTTTGCAAACGACCAGAGGCAAAGGTGATAACTTGGTCAAGTCAAATGAGGCAACGGCGTTTACAAATGGCACAACACGCCAAGTTTAACTGAACGAAAACTGCTACGGCAGCGAAAGTGAAATAACAGTGTATAAATTGAGTCCTCAGTACTAGTTACACCAAAATTAATTGGTTTTATGATAAAATAAATCAAATACCAATTGATTTAGTTTTGTTGTGTCAAAGTAGTTTTAAGAAGAAAGATAATAACGCAAAAATATCGTGCAGTTTTAAGGTTTAGTCAAAGAGGGTCCAGCAAAAAACAAAATTCAAGTTGAGATTAGTGCTTCAATCCACTCTCGTATACTAAATTATACAAGACAAAAAAAGTACCCAATATCTAAACCGGTTTAATTTTTAGGGACTTCTATGGAAGACGAGTACAAACTTAAAATAAAATATTTAAATATGTGTATATATATCCAAGAAACAAAATTAGGTAATTGTCTAGAAAGTTGCGGCCACTCCGATTTCGACGAAATTTGCTATACCTTGGTTTTTGGGGCGCTGATCACGAATTTTTTTTTCGGAAACGGTTCGATCTTGAGATATTCGTCATCATGGCCAAACTGTTCTTATTTTTACTATAATTCCCTTTTTTTGCACTAAGTTACTGATGTAACACTAAATTAGCACACAATATTTTATTTAATTATAAAAACCCTTTTTAAAACATGTTTTTCTTATTGGTTTTTAGCCTTTCTTTATTAATATAAAAAGTTTGCTTTAAATCAAGTCGCCATGTCTGAAACCATTATACACATAGGTGTATGCATGGTTGTGGCGTTTTAGGGGTAAAAGATTTGGAATGTAATGAAAAAACGTGTAAAATAACTAAAAAAAGTTTTTTTTTAAAGATGTTTATATAATATTGTGTGCCTGTTAGGTGTTATATCAAGAATTTTGTGCAAAAAGAAGGCGGAATAGAGTGAAACTAAGAATTGAATTTCAACTTTGATGATGAATATCTCGAGAACGAAACGTTTCCAAAAAAAAAGTCGTGATTAGCGCCCCAAAAACCCTCGTTTACCAAATTTCCAAACCCGGTCCTGTTGTTTGTTTTCCGCTAGTCTGTAAATTTTTAGTGCGCATGCCCACAAGTGTACTGCGCAGTGCCCACGTAGGGGTTATTGTCATTTTTGCTGTATTTATCCTTATTATTTTTCAGATCAGTGCCAAAATATAACGACCTGTCAAAATTTACCTGTGATTTTTCGGGCGTACGTCGTGCAAACTTGTGCGTGTGGCAGACACGACAGTTAAGGTTTGAGTTACGAACGTCATTTGGGGGTTTATTTCATTCTGAAAGCAATACCGCCAAGTACACAAAAATAATAAAGTAAACAAACCTTTTCGAAAGCACATAGCGCTGACAGAGCCTGATTGCATATTTTTTAAATAAATAGAAAAAACACTGCTAAAACACGTTTTACGACTTAAAAAACATCCTCTTATTTCGCCTCTATGCTGCTATAAAATCGGTGGAACGTGGCGTGAAACTAGAAACTCGTCGGGTTGAATAATTTTTGCTGCAGTTAATCATTGTTCACAAAAGGGTTCATTTACTTTATTATTTTTGTGTACTTTGTAGTATTACTTTCATAATGAATTAAATGTGGACCCATCTATACGAAAGTTATCCAAAAAAGTTAAAAGTAAGAAATACTTTGAAAAAAATTAAAAACCATTTCGCTGAATAACGATTCATGCTTAAGTTGATGACACCACCCACTGCCAAAACTCACTCTGAATTGACAAGTAAATATGAACCGTATGTATCGAAACCTTATTTTACATTTGCTCGCATGTAGGCGCGTTTCAGTTTTTCATGACCGGCTGTACCCCGGTTTACACCGTCCCTTTTTCACACATTGGCATAAATTCCCCATAAGCCTTTAAATTGGCACGACGTCAATATGCTCAGCGAAAAAATATTGACTCTGAAACGTTTAAGCAGGCCGCGCGCGTAGCTGCTCCGATGGGGTCGACAGCGTCGACCAGAGTTAAGCATTATGGATCGCGGCCATAACTTGGATGGGTGACCGCGCGGCGCAACACGGTGTTCTGTTCGGGGGTCAGCGGACGGACCAAGTAGCAACCAACCAATTTATGGAATGAATGGCGTGTGAATGGGAAAATGACAATAATTCTTTAGGATGCAGCGCACCACCTAGAGGGCGGTGGTCGGACCTAGGTGAAAAAACCCGAAAGGGCAAAAAAAACTTCAATTTTCCGACTGGTATATTATTTAACAAATAATCACAATATGTTAAAGTCAGTTAAATACGAGATAATATCCTAGGGCATTATTAACAAAATAATGCCCTAGGGCTTACAAATTTACAAATAAATCAACAATAAATTATCTTCATCTAGACATTTATTACTAAAATACAAATATACTTACACAATATACTTACTTATCATAATAAAAATTATTTTTTAAAGTAAAATGTACAATTTTTAAACTGATCAAAAAAATCAAAACGGTTTCATCCAAACAGTCCACGCAGTGTTTCGTCAGCCAGGCCTTAAAATGAAAATATTTTCTTCGTAAATCCGTCTAGTTCGTTCTGGCACAAGCGCATGCTTAGCTTTAGCAGCTGTTACTAAAATATATGGGGAGATTGGCCTCAATCTCAAAATTATTTTTAATGTGCAGTCTTATTGACAAATGACTTACAACTATGGTTACCACAATTACGTACAATTTTTTGTTTAAAAAGAATATTTAGTTGGACATTAAACGTTCAAGGCACCACGGGTATTAAGGATAATAACGCTTTCGGTAAACGTGTATTCCTCGGGACAAAGGCCCTCAGGGTACACACCATCGACCTCAAGCGTTATTATCCTTATAATACCCTTGATATAACTCTTTGTTTGACCTCCGGACAGTGCGGACGTGCGTAAAGGACTACAAAGTTCTTCCCGGAGTGGCGGCTGAAGGTGTCGTACGAACGTTTTTTACCTTCGGGGATCAAGGAAAGATTCACGCTAAATTGACGGCATCTTTCTTCTGGATCTAAGCGCTGTGAGCGAAGATTCCTATAAGCTGATTGTATCCTGTTTGGTGGTGAACACAAGGTATTTCTCAAATGGCGGGAAATAGATGGGCGTGCCATGGGAACTGTCAGTAGTGAAAGTGAAGGTTATACGTAACACCGGTAGCAGATCTTGGTTTGACAGCCGACAATTTATGCATTGCATCGATTGTTGAATTATTTGTTTTCTTTTTGAAATTTCTGGAAGCTACGAGCTCAATTATCCAGACTTTCCGCCGACGAAGCCCTGGAAAGCATAGTCCGGAAGGGGAGAGTGGTGGATTGGACCTGAAGGGACCAAAATCAGAATAAAAAAATAGAAAAAGAGAAATAGAATACCCTTGATACCATGGGGCATCAAGTGGTGTGAAGTTATTGTTAATTTAGAAGCAAAAAAAAATTGTCCAACTTTATTTTGTTATGTATTTCTATTCTTGAGTCCCACACCATAACCAACGCTTAATTCTGATTCGTTCCGACTTTAATCTTAGAGCAAATTTAATAACGTTATAAGAAGCAACCAGCAAACAGCCACCTTAACGTCATGTCAAAATGTACAAAGCAAGATCTTAAAGGACTTAATCTTAAAAAGTTAATTAGGTAGATGCAGTCGTCAAGAAGAGATATGCACGCCCCGCTATCTGCCAGCAATGTCTCTCCCCGAGAAAGATTCCAACAATAGTTCGCGATTAGCATAAAGGGCTTTGAGACAAAGCTTGATGTGATAACGGCTGCTGCACGGGACAGCCACACAATATTATGTTAAGTACGGAGCGGGTAAGCCGCTTACAGACGAAAATTAAGTTGTTGAATGTATGTGCAGACGAGACGAATGGGTTTTGGAGTAAGTTGTCAAGATTTTATTTTTTTATTATTTATTAGTTTTTTTAATTAATCTACTCATCCAAAAAATATGTATAGAACATTTTTTTTTCATATTTATACAGGGTGTTTGGAAAATGCGTTAAGGGTTTATTCTGCAACGTAATATAAGTTAGTAAGTCCTTCGACAAAATGTCGAAATCTTCCTGGTTGGTGAAATGCATTTTTGTTTTGGGCTAGCAAATCGGAAAAAAACTGAACTTAACAGTAAGTAATAAATTTACCATTAGTTGTCAAATTTCACTTAATTTAAGACCAGGCGACTTGATAATATGCTGATTCCATTGAAATACGTGGGTAATTTGATTAAAATTGATAAACAATTTGATGTCGTTTGGTGGCTAAACGGTGGGGTTAATCGACTCTGTTTAAGAGTACCTCATTTTTTAAGTTTTTAATTGTCTTTAAAATGCCGCCCTTGACTTACCGATATCTGTCAAAATAAAAAGTTTTAAAGTAAATAAATTTTATGTTACAGGTAAAGTGTCCTTTGGCGGTATAAAAAAACAGTACTTTTATCTTTTTAATTTTAACCATTGTAACTTGGTAACCAGGGAGATTTTGACATTTTTTTAAAGGACTTACTAACATTATTTTACATTGCAGAATAACCTCTTAAAATTTCGTAACGCATTATCCGAGCACCCTGTATATTGTCTCCTTTTAATTAGCTCTATACATTTACTTCTTTCGGTGCTTCAGATTTTGATTTGCCACACAATAATATGTTAACTACAGAGCAAGTAAGCCGCTTACAGACAAAAATTAAGTTCTTGAATGTATGTGCAGACGAGACGAATGGGTTTTGGAGTAAGTTGTCAAGATTTTATTTTTTTATTATTTATTAGTTTTTCCTAATTTCTCTACGTAACAAAAAAAAATGTATTAAATATTTTTTCACATTTATATACAGGGTGATCGGAAAGGTAAGGTCAAAAATAATAGGGGTAATAGATTAAGCCAAAATAATGTTAGTACTTCATATAAAAAAGTTCTATCGCGGTTCCTTAGGGAGTTATTAACCTTTAAATTTAGCACTTTTTTAAAACAAATATCATGGGTCGTTTTTAAAATACCTAGTAATAGTTAACGATAAACCATTTTGAAAATAAATTTATATTAAAAAAACTCTTTTTTAACAAGCTTATATTTAAATGCACCAAAAAATAAACTTTTTCTTTATAATGACGTCACATAGCTTAACATACTTAGTAATAGTTAACAATAAAACATTTCGTGAATTAATTAATATATATAAAAAAATTAAACGAGCTTTTATTTAAATGCCTAAAAAAATACCTTTTTTTAAATGACGTCACATACAGTGCCGTATTATCCATTAGGCTGACTAGGCTACAGCCTAGGGCGCCATGAAAAAAATAGGTGCTAGACAGGGAAGTTTCTACAAAAGTTTAGGTCGGGTGGGGATTAAAAGTAATCCCCTGCCTGCAAATAAATAAAATAGACGCGAAAAGGAGAGAATTAACTGAAAATAGGCGCTATGGAGGTTGGAGGTAAGGACTTTCTTTTTGCTCTTCAAATTTTCTTTTTTTTTGCTCTTCAAATTTTTTTTGTGGAAAATAGGCGCCCTGGGAATTCTAGTCTAGGGCGCCTCATACAGTTAATACGGCCCTGGTCACATGGCTAAACATGCATTTTCATCCAAACTAAACGTGTATACACAGTTTTAGCTCACTCGATTAAAAGTGAGTTGCAAGATTCCACCCGAATATACATAGGATATACATTTATACATATATACCGGGTGAACAAACTTAAGTCAGCAGTATTCCTAACTTCCTTATTATTGGAGATCCATAGTTAGTTAAACTAGTGAAGTTGTAGAAGTTTTTCCGCTAATTAACGTGCTATCTACAGAAAAACAATTAAACATCGGGTTTTCGATTTATACCAAAAAATTTCCTTTTTTAATGGAACACCGAACACCCTGTATATTATATCACCATTTGAAAGACGTATCAAAAGCTTTAAAAAAGTCCACGTGTATTATATCCAATTTTAAATAGTTTTGTAAATATGGCCATTTTTAGGAATTTGATATTAAACTGGCATTTTTAAAATAAAACATTCAATACATTGCATTACCAATAAATAAATATTTTAAAGTAAAATAACACATTTCTAAAAATCTAATAACTAGTAGATATAATACTTATTTTATCTTCGACACTAAACTCAGTGCTTATAGCTGTAGGGATAATAAAAATTTAACATATATTTTAAAAACTATAAGAAACAGACATATCAAAAATGATATTTTAGTAAAGCTCTTTAAAATATCTATTTATTAGGAATATAATATGCTGGGTGGTCCATTAAAATAAGTTCCTTTTTTGAAATAATTTAAAAACCCGATGTTTATTTGTTTTTCTGTTGGCTGCAGCTCAGATCACCCTGTATATACATATATACAAGCATACATGCATTGCAATTTAAATAAAAGATTTTAAAAAAGAGTTATTTTTATTAAGGATTTTGATAACAGATATAGGTAAAACGCTTTTGTGGTTATATTTATGGCTAAATTTGCAAAGGGGTATTTAATAATTCAAACAGACTTTGGCTTAAATTATTTCCCTTGGGTATGGGGTGAGTTCATAAAACTAAATTATGCATTGCTAGACACATTTAAATTATGATGCACTTTGATTTATAATTTTACCAAGTAAATGTTATTATTTAAGTTAGATCTATCAGGCAAATGCAACACGCCACTGTTTTGTTTCTGTATACAGACCTGTATTACGTTTAAAAGGAAATATTATCTAAGCAGCCAACTTAATATTATCTATCAATCAATTAATCAGTCAATCACATAGGGAAATGAGATTTAATGTAACAAAAAAGCAACTAATGGCTCATTTATCTGCAAAATGGATATATTCGTACCAACGGGTTTCATGTATACCTACTTTGGAATTTTTTCATCCATACAGGGTGTAATTAAATTGATGGCTGAAAAAGAAGAACAGGATTCCTCAGCTAATTTTAGGAAAAAAAGTATATATGAACATATGTCCTAAACCTCCTAACTTTTGAGCTACGGAATATTAAGGTTTTAAAAAAAAGTTTTCTTATCATAACCTTAATACTGTTTTAGATATATTCGGGACATTTGATATGCACCCAGGCATAGGAATTTTTGATATAAAAGATTTTATTATATTTCAACCAGTGGCGTCGATGTCGATGTATTTTTGTCTAAATTTTATTTAAGTGAAGTCAATTGAGAAAAAATTACCAAATGGTTTTTATTTTTTTACGCGAAAACAGTTCATCGAACAGAAAAAAGTTAAGAGGTCAAATTAGTTATAAAATAAATGGGGATTTTTTTAAATAATTTTAAATTTTTGAAAAAGCAGTGGCGTACCATACATTACTATTATACATCCCGTTTTGGCGAGACTGGTTGAAATTTTACAAAATTTTCTACATAAGAAAATGCCTATTAGGGTCTAGTAGGTGCATGTCCAATGTTACGAAGGTATCTAAAACAGGAATAAAGTTATGATTAAAAACTATTTTTTTTAAATTTTAACACCATGTAGCTTAAAAGTTAGACGGTTCTGGACATATGTTCATAAGAACTTTTCTTCTTAAAATGAGCTGAGAAATCATGTCCTACTTTTTTAGCCATCAATTAAATTACACCTTGTATATTAAACCTCTTCTGGCCAATTAATTAAAAACTCCTTTCTTAAAAGAACAATATTATCCTTTCCATTTTTTGTAAACACCCTATTCTACCTTTCCTTCTTTTACATTAAAATGGTGTCTTTCATTTGCTGGAAAGTTTAAGTATGATACACCCTGCTAAAATTAGGTAATTAAACAATAAATAGCAACCAAATTTTAATTTTTAAAACACGCGAGCCTATCTAAATTATAAAGTCTAAAGTTTAAATTCATAAGCCATTTTATGGCCAGTCACACACATCCTATTTTTTAACTCATGGCTCATTGGCACTTATGGCTCATTTTGAAAAGTTTTATTTAACTCTAATAATCAACTAATTAAACACATTTTTTATTGGAAAAGATATGTAGACGATGTTTTTGCATTTGGAATAGTACAGAGAGAAATTTAGATAAGTTTTTAAATTTTCTAAACTCAATAAATAGCAACATTCAGTTCACTATGGAAAAAGGAAATGAAAATGAGATAAATTTTTTGGATATAAACATTAAAAATACTGACAACCACATTGAATTCGATATTTACAGAAAACCAACGACGACAGACACGGTAATAAATTACGCATCAAACCAATCATGGAAAATAAAATTATCTTCTTTTCATAGTTTAATTGACAGACTTGTCACTTTCCCATTAAGTCAATCAAATTTTAACAAAGAACTGCATTATTAAACAAATAGCAAGAAACAACGGATATAAAGAATAAATAATATAAAATTTATTGATAAATTGTTAACAAACAAAAAAAGAAAAAACAAAAGTTAATTACTAAAGAGTTTTATAGTATTACAAAACCTAAAAACAATAATTTTAAGTTTATCAATTATATACCAAACATCAGCAATAACGTATCCAATAGGCTAGATAAGTTTGGCTGTAAAACTGTGTCTGTAAATAAGAGTAACCCAGGTAGATTATTAGTTAACAATAAAGACAAAACAGAAAAATTAGATATGTCAAGGGGTTTATAAAGTTAATTGCGCAGACTGTAATGCGGAATATATTGGTCAAAGTGGAAGGAGCATAAAAAACAGAATGAAAGAACACAAAACATCAATGTTAAATGGTTTAAAAAACACAGGCATTTCAACACATTGTATAGAACCAAACCACTTTATAGATCTTAATAATGTTAAACTACTTTATAGAGAAAACAAAGGTAAAAAATTAAATTTATATGAACAACTAGAAATTAAAAAATCACTTATAGACAATACAACTCTTTCTACCAATGATCAAATAAATTTATTACCACATCTGGGCCGCATAATAAAACATCTAATAATATTTTATAGACCTTTTTGGGAAAAACGTGCTAAATGGTTCTGTTTGTAAATATTTCTCTTTTTTAAATTTAGTATACGAAGTACTTTTGATGAAGCCCTAAAAAGGCGAAACAATTGTAGAGTAATGCTCTAATAATTATTGAAACATTAAAAAGCAATTTTTCCTATTTAGTATTAATATCCTATTTTTAATTGGATGATTAGACACGAAAATATGTTTGATGTAACAACCGATCCGAAATCGGATCGGATGTATGCGTCGTGTTCAAAAAACATTTATTAGTCGATTTACAGACAATCGTACTCAAGAATCATTTTCGGTAAGAGAAAGAGAGAGAGAGGCCGGCCTAAAGTAAAAAAAAACTAAAAACTGAATAACCAGAACTAACCAGAAAAAAATATATTGTAATAGCTTATTTAAATTTGATTATCTTTTTGCAAAACTTTTAATTTATTGGAAAAAAATTTAATGCAAAACTAATTAGTGCATGGTTTAAAAATTACAAATTTCCCTATAACTAATTTAAATATTAAAACCACAAATCGATACCTAGTTTTTAATTTGATATTACAAGCGCTCATTCATTTTCGGGAAAACTCCGCGCTTAATAAGAAATTCCGTATTTTGCTGTAGCCTGCCGTCTTCACGTCAAATTTTAATTTTAATCCGAATAGATGATTGATTAAGATTTTATACTTCAAGACCTTTTGTACTTAAATATCGGAGAAGAGCGTTTCCATCCTTCAAGTAATTGATTACGGAGCTGAGTGAAAAGTAGATCTTGAGAAAGCTAACGCTGTATTTACTTCTAAATCTTTTATGGGGTTGTAGGAACTATACAGGGTGTCTCACGCTTGATGATACCTTAGACGGGTACGAAAAACGGAATATTGGATTGTTTTGAAAACTTGGCAACACAGGTAATGGCTTATGATTTAATAATGTAAAATATTTTTAACGATGCAGCGTTGCCGCTTATACCAAAATGTGGCATTAACTTTTAAATTTCAAACGGGACACCCTGTATATTTTGGTTTTTTGGATCCGCCACAACTTTCTGAATATTTTTGTGGAATATTATCCTATACCTATCTTTACGGTTTTCGAGTAAATAATTATTTTTCATATTTTTTGCTCAAAATATGTCTCTAAATAAAGAGCTTGTATTACTTTATTTGCATTCGTAGGCACTTAAATATTTGTGTGTAGCATCTCAATGTCTTTTACATTGATTAATAAATTTGTTTTGAATCATACAGGGTCGCTTAAAATTTGTGATTTTACTTGGGATATAAAAATGGTAAAAAGTTGTTTTTTTGTAATCAAACACCCTGTATATTATATAAAATCTGAAGGATTAAAAGCCTTTTTAAATATTATATCATGTTTCCATACCCAAATGCTGTGGATTTGGAGATTAAAGCAAGATTCTTTAAAAATTAAAATTTAATATAATAGCCATGAAATGTCATGACAAGAAGTCACAATATAATTTTTTAACAGATGGTGTGTCTACCATAAGATACCCTGTATACTGGGTGTCCGGAAAAGTAAGGTCAAAAATAATAAAGGTGATAGAGCAAGCCAAAATAATGTTAGTTCTTGATATTAAAAAAAATACTATTGCGCTTCGTTAGGAAGATATTGACCTTCAAAGTTGGTATAAAAAAACATTTTTTTATTCAAACTTTTGAACTGTTGCCACAATATCAATAATATTTAGACTACTAAATAACCCTATAGTAATTATTTTTTGATAGGTAAAAGGCTGTTCAGTAAGTCGGAATTATATATGGTGCAACAATTTTTTTTAATTTAATGTATGTACTATGGTAAATGTGGATAGTGCGGTTATTCTGTATAATTACCGAAAACTATGCATAATTTTCCAGTGCTTGTGGTAAGGGTTAAAATTATTAATTTATTTATACAAAATTACCATACCCCTTTAGTAAATGTAGTAAATAATGAAATCAAACATCGGAATCAATTGCGAAAACTGGGAAATAAATGGGTGTGTTGCCAATTTAAAAAAAAGGCTAACCAAAACCAACCTGACCGTGAGTTCGGGCACGTTGAATTTTATTTAAAAAATCCAGTACATATATAGAACTCCCAGTAAAAACGACACGTAACGAGGTCTAGACCTAATACTTGCGCGGCTGAAAGTATTACCCTCTCCGCACCCCGCCCGAACCGTTTCCTCTCCATTTTAAGGCTTATGTCAACATTTACCACAGTCCCGCAAAAGCATTATAATTATCGGTAAATGTGGATATTTCACTATATTTACCATGTTCGTTGGTAATTATCTATAGTTACCGGTAATTATAGATAATTAACGATTGCTTACATTTACCGTAACATATGCATTTTTAACACTGGTAACAAATTCGACATTTTGCTTTGACCGCTTAATTTCTTTATTATTTTCGTACAAAAAAGGTTTACCTTATTTAAATTGATATCTCGGACCGTTTCTCATAAAATAGCATTTTATGTCCAGACATACCAGCATTTTGTATGTAAAAAAATATTCCATTTTTTCCAGAAAATTTTTAAATTATGGTTATATTCTTAAAAACAGTTTTTACCTATGTATTAAACTTGAGACTTACAAACACCGTTTTTAAAAATTTTACCACATTTTATACAAAAATGGGGTTTTATATTACATACAGAATGCTGGTATGTCTGGATTTAAAATGCAATTTTATGAAAAACGGTCCAGGATATTGATTCAAATAAAGGATACTTGCAACAATCAAGATGGTGGATGGGCGCCATCTTAAGCATAAAAATTAAATGGAAAGGGGGTCTGATGGCACATCCTTTTAAAGCTTCTGACAAGTAGGTACTTTACAACCCTAGAATATAAACTTAATACTTCACCTACTACAAAATGGCGGTACCGGTACCGGTACCGGTTTGAAAACCAAACCACTGTCCATAGGCGATGCTTTGAATTCCTTCCACCAATCTACTATATACTCTTCTACAATTTACCGCTGTAACGAGCGCGACAAGAACGAGTTAAGGGGCTCCTGGTTTACCGGTTCCGCCTTTCGTCGGACAGCGACGCACATCCCACCTAGAATATTTTCTATGCTTTTAATTCCCTATGAGGGGCCAGTTGGTTTCCACACCTGTATATTGGAATTTGTTTTCTTTGCAATGCTAAAAGTTTTACCTTTATATTGGGTAAACCCAATAAATGACATTGTAACAAAAACTATAAGGATAAAAAAATCTACTTGAGTAAATAACGGACAAGTAAAGAAAAGAAAATATTGGGAAATTGTGATTTACTAGCACATTTTGCCAGACTATAATCTGGAACTCTTTTCGCGTTTGTAAGGCAGAAGACATTCTGATAATTTGTCATTGGCGGGCCTCTAGCAACCTAAGCGCAATTTATTTGACTCCAGTCACGAAGTCTCGTAAATTCCGCCCAATATTGACCAAAAAGCAATCTGCTAGATCATATAAACTGCAATCAAGCATTTATATCTATTTTTGTTTTCCTAACTAAATTCTAGAGCTATAAACGTCTTTACACTTAAATTAAAACTTATACAGGATGTAATTTAATTATTAGCTAAAAATACAGGGTATGACTACTTGAGCTTATTTTAGAAAGAAAAGTTTATATAAACGTATGTCCTTAGGCTCTTAAATTTTAAGATACAGAGTGATAGAATTTAAAAAAATCTATTTTTTAAATATCCTTACTTTTCTTAACTCAATTTTATTTTAATTTGGTAATATTAATAATAACTTTAAACGGGTAATTTATCACTAACTTAAATATATGTAATAAGTCCAGTGGCGTCTCGAGAGGCAACTGAAGGAATATTTTCAACAAAAAACGGTACGCCACGGATTGTGTAAATGTGTGTAAAATATTTGTGCTTTTTTAGATTAGAAAAGTAAAAATACTGCTTTTCATGTCTCTTAATTTTTCTCGTATCTTGTTTAGTTTAAAAGAAAAAAAATTACATAATTGCATATTTTTAAACCATATATTTTTTTAATTTGCAATAAGAATTATAAATACTTATTTAAATAAGGTTTACAATCTAGTATAACAGTTTTTACTAAAACTAGTGTTTTCGAAATTTTTTGGTTTTTTAAAATTTTAACACCCGGTATCTCGAAAGATAAGAGGTTTCGGACATACGTTTATATGAACTTTTCTTCCCAAAATAAACTAACCAATTATACCTATTCAGAGACAAGAATGAGACGAGTAACTGGTCCTAACAATTTGTCCACTGTATTTATCTCTTTCTGGTTTAACGCAACTTCCAATAAATATGTCTTTGTCTTTCATCATGGCAGGCTATCGTAGATGGAGCAATCATCGCTTTGCCCTGGTTGCCAAGTTGTTTACGATTTCTGCATGTAAACTTTAATGTCCTTTTTTGGCTTACATCTAATTAAGAGAAAGATAATATACCATAAATCGAATATTTTTAACTTGACAACGTTGCCGCAGGCAGTCATGCCAAAATGTTAATCGATATTTGTGTTTGATATTTTTCAATGGCCGATTTGTTTGGACAGTTTGTTTACATTTTCTGTGATTTATTGTGTGTTTCGTGGTTTTTTACCTTTAATTGGACTTTGAATATTGACTTTTATTAGTGATCACAGTGTATATATTAAATTTGTGCTTTTCAACAGATAATTTAAGGTAATATTGACATGGTTATCTGTAAGAAAAAATCTTTATAAAAACCAAATAAATGGCATTTTTATAAGGTGTGTGTAATTATTGAACTAAACCCCAATATTTTATATAAATAGGAAACAAAAACAAGTACCTAACATTAAAGGCAAAAATAGCACAGCTATATAATTTTAATTTGGCGGGCAAACGATAAAGTCGACTCACGCGCCATCTGCGTTTGCCTTCCTTGAACACAGACAAGGAAGGCTCAGCAGCTATCTCTCTCTCGGATAATTTATTTACATTTAGTTGCTCGTCTCATTGTTGTCTCTGACTTATTTTTAGTTCTCAAATAAATTACACCCTGTATAGTTTGTAGTACGTACTGAAAGATATTACCCTAGAGTTTGTTTATTCAATACTGGGGCCAATAATGAAATTAACTTTGTGATAATAACAATTTAAAAACCCGTTAAGAGGGTTTCTTTTTGATGAGTCTGGCATGAATATTTATACCGCCCTATATGAAAGCGGCGCTTTAACCACCCAGCCTGTCACTGTCAAATGTTTCGGGTGTCGGATTGGGCAAACGCGTCACTTTTTTGCCGGACAACTTTACCACAATGTTTTACATGCAATTTTTAAACATTGTGCTGAAAATCGTAAGGGTTACATTAACGAAACTTGCCCAAACCAGTACCTAAAACATATCCATGGGTCTTTTGATTTATAGACTGTAAACCTTACGATTTTTGGCACACATTTTTAAAAATTGCATTGTGGTAAACTTGTCCGACAAAAAAGTGACGCGTTTGACAAGTCCAACACCCGAAACATTTGACATTGACAGGCTGGGTTAAAGCGCCGCTTCCATATATGGCAATATGAATATTCGTGGTAGACTTGTCAAAAGGAACCCAACCAAAAAGGTTTTTAAAAGTGTTGGTATCCTTATATTATAGTCCAAAACCCTTTTACTATAATTTGAATAATTATAAGAAAATGAGCCCATATAACATTTTTTGCCGGCGTTGTACTTTTAATTTACTGGCATTGCCAACACTCTTCAAAGGCAAGGCATTGGCAAAAAGGTATCAAAAAGACGCGAAAGTGGGCAATTAGCCGTTATTAGGCCACGTGTTGCAGATAAAGTGATGGCATCCGTCATTAATAAGTTATTGGCAAAAAAATGCGTTTAAGATTATGGCATCCAACATTAATAAGTTATTGGCAAAAAGATATCATAAAGACACGAAAGTGGGCAAATGCAGATACTCCCAAGCAGCAAGCTGACGTCTTATTAACGAAAATTGTCGCATATACTTTTTTAAAAGCTAAAATGATGCGATATTTTATTTGAAAATTAAAATAGGAAAAAACTTCTTACTGCATACAATTTCCTTGCAATGCAAAGTACCACCTCTCGGAACACTGTCCAACTTGGAGATGCAGATTTTTACACTAGCCGAAGATATTTCTTTCAAAGCTAAGTGAGATCACCTACCGCAGACCGCTCTCGGACTATTTTTGTCTAATGGGTACGGTTTAGACGAAAAAAAGCGAAGATATTGCAGAAACGTAGTAGTTTATTGTCCATTACGCCATCTATCGGTATGTCAAAAAACTATTAAATATATATAATATTTTTTATTAACACGTTTTTAAAACTTTTAATAAAGTTTTAAACAAAATGTTTACAGCTCCCAACAGTTTACTTGAATATCTTGCCTTCTCGACTAGCCATCACCAATTAATCACACAACACGCACTTATTAGGTAATGAATACATTTAATTATGTATATTAAAAAAATCTTTTCTTTAAAAAAGAAACTAAAAAGCTAGAAAACCACGTGGAAAAGAAATGCACAAAGCGGTCACCTTCGGTCGAAATTAACGTAGCTAATTTTACCATCATTTTATTTTTATTCGCTCCAAAATACATAATAAACATTTTGTTTGACCTAATTTTTATTTGTATGATTTTTAACAATAAAATGTTATGAAAAGGCCATTTCCTTTAAATTATGTAAAAAACATAAAATAATGTTGTTTAGTTGCCATTATAAATAAAACAGATCAAAAAATTGCTTTAATGTTAGTTAAATACCAATGTTAATAATATGGTTTAAAAAGTATGAATATGCGTTGAAGGTTTGCCTTCAAAAATCCAATATTTATTTGCGTGCAACAAAAACGCGTGCTTTATTTAATCAGGATTGGTATGCCGCCATTTTTGTATGCTTGCCGGCAATTCACCTGCATGTAAAATTTATTGGCAATTAAGTATTTATTTAGAGTTGACTTTTTACTGCGTATAAGATGTTGGCATAATATTGCCACCAATTGCCAATGCTTTACCATCAATGCCAATATGAAAAATATACATTGCCGGCAAATAGTGTTTGCTGGGATGTTGCATCTATAACGTGCCAATTAAATATATATTTCATTATCTACTTATTAAGGTTACATTTTTCTTTTAAAAACACAAAAACACATTTTTTAAATTTAAATAATTAAGGGAAGTAACGGCGATAAAAGTGACACACTAAACAAATTTAAAATCAAATAAATTCTTTTAAATGTGTTGACAAGCGAAGCACCCTAACCTAAAAATGGGAAGCACTTGGTCCCTAACGTTTCTGTTTAATGTTAACATTTCGAATAATATGCATAATAGAGAGCTTTAGCTTACCGAGTTTAGCTTTACTTAGAAATCATCTCAGGTACTAAATATCACCATTTATTTTTACAAATGGTGTTAATATTTTTGCGTAGAATGTTTTATAGTATACTTACATAGCCCTTAACAAGAAATACAGCTTTTAAATATCTTTTAAGTTGCATTTACGAAATTCGGTACCAGGACGGTATAAGGCATGGTATATTTAACAATGAAGCCGGCACAGCTGTCAGATTTTGCAGTTTTGTGCTATTACATATATTTTTTGTTTTTTTTAATTGTCAAATAAAGTGCACAGTTTATTTTTATCTAAATAAATGAACCCGAAAGATTTAATACATAAGGTAACAAATTTTAAGACTTTCATTTTTACTACTTACCTTTTACCAGATTTTGGTAAAAAATACAAGAAGTACTAAAAGCGCTTAGGCAAAGAATACAAATCCATAGAACGCCACAAGAGAGATTTCAGCGTAACCTAATAATTTTAGTACCTACCCTGACCGCCAGATGGCAAAAGTGGTACGATGTCGCTTTGCTAATATGATTACTATCAGAAATTGGTAGCAGTCGCTGACACGCAGCAAGCAGTCGGCCCGATCATGTCAGAGTGAGGATTTACGCAAAATTTAATAAAAATAGAATAAAAATAAAAGTAGTATTTATATTTTTATTATGGTCTAGTTTCATTATATTAGTTATATATCCTATTCTGAAATAATAAATTTAATAATCTTATGGATCCTTAGTCCATTTATCGGGGATTTTATTTATATTAAATTTTGCGTAGGTATATCCTCACTCTGATACCATCAGGCCGACAGCTTGTCAGTTATCAGCGACTGCTACTAGAGGGATATTTTTCTAATTCTTCTGTCATACAGCTGCTAACAAGCTTGTCTAACAGCTGACGTCATTATAATGTGAATCGAAAAAGTAGAAGCGCTTACCGCCAATGACAAATGACATAAAAAAATAATAATAATATAACCTAAAAATGGCAACTCCAGTTTTACAACAAAAATGGGCAATATCTTTAATGGCAGGTAAATTAATCCTCAACATGGTTTCCCACACATACTATTGTTCTTGTTATTAGTAATCATTTAGACAATTTTGTTTGATTTTTAACAAATTCGACTATATTACCCCCTCCTTGTTTTTTCATCCTGTTAGACAGTGGTTAGACATCTCCCGACGCCGCTAGTAACCGCTGTGAGCTGCTGTAAGACTGACGTCATTAAATTGTCAAAAAGAATGAAAGTGCTTAGAGCTGCTGTAAGCAGCTAACAAAGAAAATATCCCTCAATTTCTAATGGTAATCAAATTAGCAAAGCGACATCGTACTACTATCGCCATCTGGTGGTCAGGGTAGGTACTAAAATATTTGGGGGCACGCTGATATCTCGCTTGTGGCGTTCTATGGATTTGTATTCTTTGGCTTAGGTTGCGTTTACAAAATTTGGTATTTTTAGAATTTTTAGTAGATAGGATTATACACTAAAAATAGCATTGATGCTATATTTTCCAGTTTTAAGCTACAAGTTATATTTTTGGTATTCCAATTAAAATACCTCACATTTTTTAATACAATAAAATAGGCGTCTTAACTATAATGAATTTTTAAATTTCTCAAAACTTAATTTTTTAGCAGTTGACTCTTTAATTTTATTTAAGACAACATCGCACTTTTATTAAAATTTAGCAATCTTGCTCGTATCTTTGTTTAATTAGGCAACCCCCAAAATACCAAACTCCTTTAGCGGTTTTAAGAAATTTGGGGGCTTACGTATTTTTTGCTAACAGTGCAGTAGGTCATATCCAAGTAGGTATACTTTGGGCACTATAAATTTTAAAAACAGCTATACAAAAATATATTTTATTGGTTTAAAAAGTCAGTAACCCTAGTTATCACAATAAAAAATGTATTTTATTGGTATAAAGGGTCAGTAACCGAGGTTATTTACTAGGCATTCATTACACAGCCCCACAAAAAAAGCGTATACACAAGAGTCAGACATATGGATTCCCGTATATTTTTCGACGCTAAATCTGATTTCGAGCTCAGAAATGGCCCCACACGTCTGGAATTGGCTCTAGGGACCTCTATAGGGCCTGAAATAAGCTTTCCGAGATAAGGCGGGGTCGAGGGTGCATTCTGAAGCCAATTTGTGCTTGACTTGACTATGGCTTACTGAAATTTTTGTTTGGGCCGGAAAAATGACCCCTTAGGGTCCGGAAAATCGTATTTCAGACGTAGCAGTTACAACAGTGACATTTTCATATACATTTGAATTCTGGACCTTACACTATGCGCGAAAAGTTTATAGCCTGTTGAATTTCGTAGTTTAGGACCAGGAAAATGACGCCCTAGGGGCCGAAAAAAATTGTTTTAGAAGTAGCAATCACGACGGTGGGATTTTTATGTACTTTTATATTTTTAGCTTGGCTTGTGTTTGACAGGTTTATGCCCAAGTGAAATTTCCTCGTTGGGACCGGAAAATTACCCCTTAGGGGTCGGAAAATCGTGTTTTAGACGTAGCAATCACAACGATTACATTTTGATGTACTTTTAAATAAAGTACATAAAAATGACAATGTCGCATTTGGGATGTAAAAATCACGATTTTTCGGCTCTCAAGAGGTCATTTTTCTCACCTAAATTGGGAATTTTAGCTCGTCAAAAACTTGTTGAGCACAGAATGAGTTACAGAATTTAAAAGTACATAAAAATCTTACTGTTGTGATTGCCAAGTATTAAAAACGATTTTCGTGCCCCTAGGGGATAATTTTCCTTTTCCTAAACTAAAAATTTCCACAGGCCATAAACTTTTCGCGCATAATATAAGGTCATTCCAATGTATATGAAAATATCACTGTTGTGATTGCTACGTCTGAAACACAATTTTTCGGCCCCTAAGGTCCCAGACAGCATATTTTAGTTAGCCGTAGACCTCTTGGCCCAATTCCAGACGTGTAAAGCCGTTTCTGAGCTCGGAATCGGATTTAACGTCAATAAATACATGGGAATACATACGTCTGATTCTTATGTATAAACTAATTTTTTTGTGGGGCTGTGAATAATCAATATAAAGTTCCCAAAGTTTAAAACAGACAAAATTTTAAAAATCTAAAAAGACTACCGCAAATACCTAATTTTACCTGCCTAATTTAATAAAATACAAATAAATGGGTATTTCCAATAAAGTAAAAAGGAGCTTGTAGCATAAAATTGTCAAAGTCTGGCAAGGATGCAGATATCACGATTCAACTCCACATGACCAGAACATCATAAATACAAAATTTGTCCAATGTAGTTTTAGCGGTTTTGAAGATATTTAAGAGGTGCGGTACTTTTGGCTAATCCAGTGCGTTAATTTATGTAATAAAAAAATCTGCGAAAATCTTGCCCCGGTGCCATTGTAATTTTCATTAAAATCTTTCGTATCATCCCTTAAAAAAGTTTTACATTTCGTGTGTTTTAATTAATGCAAATTTAAAAGAAAATGTGATTAAAGAAATTTCTATTTAATTATCTGTGCAACAATATAAATGTAAAATTATTAAAGGAACTACCACAATACCGTTTAATAAAGGAACATTATGTTTTCCCTGCTAAAGGTACCTAATATCCGCAACGTGTTAAATCTAAAGTTATAGCACGACCCAAAAATTTACACCACATGTGCCGAAACAAGTAATCTCATTAGAGGGCGGTCCTATAGAAGGGCGATAATTTATTGCGCCTTAAATTCTCTTTTAAAAATGAGTTTCTATCTACTTTTGTTACGTATACTTTCTTACCTACTATATTTATACATATGTGTCTTAATGCCATACCTGCAACAAGAAAAAAATTGAAAACAAAATTATATTAGAAAAACGGGTTTATACAGTTAATCTGCCGGGCGTCAAGTTATAAATTTACACCCCTTAACTTTTTAAAATGCAATTCTGATTGTTTGTTTTTATTTTTTGCAATACCTAATGGTTAAAATTTAGGCTTATACATTAGCACAATACATTTATTAGTTTAAATTAACTTGCTGTTTTTAAAATAAGAACAATGCACAATAGGATAATGCACAAAATTAAATAATTACAATAATCGGAATATGTATATATATATATTATACACCGTATAAACCACCCTGTATCTTAAAGGACATTTTATTTTAGCTTTTAGCATTTCAGACTCAGCAAAAACTTTAATAAAGAGTATCTTTTTTCTAAATATTTAAAATAAAAAAAAATTGCATGTATAATAAAGTCCATCCGTGGACACACTGTATTTGCCTTGGTAAATTTTGGTAGAGAACTTTCATTTCACAATACTTTTTGCACAAAAAAGGAATACCTAGTTCAAATTAAACGTTTTATTCCATACAAAAGGTTTCAGCTGCTTTTTTTATAGTTTATTTAGGCCACCTGTAGTACACAGTCTGTACGAAATGCTACCACAAATTCTTTGGGCCAAAATACAACGATCTAATGCAATTTACCTCAGTCGAAAGGTTTCTGATTTGCAAGATACAAGGTGTAAAATTTTCCATGTACTTTTTTTTCTTGGACACCCTGTACCTCGGAAACGATAAACTTTTCAACAAAGGCAAATTGGGTTAAATCATTAAATTTTGGCATAAGAAAATTGTAGTACTAATTTGTAGAGACCTTTTAGACCCCGGTGGTCTAAATAAAGGGTAATGGAATACAAAGGATATTTTTTATGTGAAATAAAAGTTCAAAAATATCTTGGCAACGGTTGCCCGTAGCGATATTTACCCAATATACCTTTTTCTGTACAAAATTTGGGATAATAGAAATTACCTACCAAAAATCATAATATACCGAAGCAGAAAATAGTAATGACACTTTAAACAAAAGCAAAGGAATGCGGATGGCTCCCTCTATATTGAATAGCAAATATAGGATGAGTAGCTCTTAATTTATTACTTTAAAAACTTCATTATACCAAATTTAGTAAAAAATGGTTTGATAATAAAGGAAATATTTAAAAATTCCTAAAATAAAATAAAAACTTTTGACCTGTATCTCGCAAACTATCAACTTTTCGATAAAAGTATATTGTGTTAGATCGTTATATTTTGGCCCAAGGAGTCTATGGAAGCATTTTGTAAAGACCCTTTAGAGACAACCTGTATAAATTGTATAATGAGGTTATATTATGTTAGTGATTGGCTGTCCTGTTTTTGGTAAAGTCTAAATATGTACTGGTTGGATCTGGTTAAAATTGGTTTGCTCTGGTTAAAATTAACTAAAAATAACTTTGGATTGCCATAACAGAGTAAAAAATAAGCAGTATGCCTACTTATTATACATTTTACAAAAAACGTTATACTTTATTTAAAGTTCTGCATGGTTTCAAAACTAAAATGCAATTATCACATATATAAAATTGTATTAATTACATCGACACACACAAAAAAAACAAAAATAATAGTCATACCGGCTGCTGCCTTTTTAATATTAAATTTTAAAATCGTGTCGCTACGTATGTAATATAATGTATACTATAATCCTTTTTGTGATCGTTCAAAAATGTTGTGTTTATGTTAAATTTTAACACTGACTGTTTATGGAAATTTCTACTAATAAGTTCTGATGAAGGCTGTCAAAATTTTTATTTTATTTTAGGAATTTTTAAATATCTTAGTCATTATCAAACAATTTTTTTACAAAATTTGGTATAATACAGTTTTTAAAGTAATAAATTAAGAGCTACTCTTTCTATATTTGCTATTCAATATAGAGGTAGCCATCCTCATTCCTTTGCTTTTGTTTAAAGTGTCCTTACTATTTTCTGCTTCGGTATATTATGATTTTAGTAGGTAATTTTTATTATCCCACATTTTGTGCAGAAAAAGGTAAATTGGGTAAATATTACTACGAACAACCGTTGCCAAGATATTTTTGAACTTTTATTTCACATAAAAAATATCCTTTATATTCCTTTACCCTTTATTTAGGCCACTCCGGTTTCTCTAAAAGGTCTCTACAAATTAATACTACAATTTTCTTATGCCAAAATTTAATGATTTAACCCAATTTGCCTTTGTTAAAAGTTTATCGTTTGCGAGGTACACGGTGTTCAAGAAAAAAAGTACATGGAAAATTTTACACCTTGTATCTTGCAAATCAGAAACCTTTCGACTGAGGTAAATTGCATTAGATCGTTGTATTTTGGCCCAAAGAATTTTTGGTAGTTTTTTTGTACAGTCTTTTGAACACTACCAGGTGGCCTAAATAAACTATAGAAAAAGCAGCTGAAACCTTTTGTATGGAAAAAAAACGTTTAATTTAAACTATACTAAAAACGGCTACTGGTAGAGATAATAATCAGGTATACCTTTTTGTGCAAAAATATGGTGAAATGAAAGACTTTATTATACATGTAATTTTTTTATTTTTATTATTTAGAAAAAAATATTCTTTATTAGAGTTTTTGCTGAGTCTGAAATGCTAAAAGCTAAAAAAATGTCCTTTAAGATATAGAGTGGTGTAAAATAATATTTTGACACGTGAAAAAATTTGGTAAAATATATTTTGAAATAAAATTTATTAAAAAGCACTGGAAAGTAAGCTTTTTTTCATATTGCTTATAATTACTAAAAATAAGTGTAAACTGAAATAAATGTTTTTTTTATATAAATATTTCCTTTTTTTTATATCTAAACATTTTTAAGTTCAGTTAAAATGTATGTAAGTATTATCAAAAATACCAATTTATTTGCCAAAAAGTTAAAATTTCTGTTACTTCTTTTTATTTAAATAGATATTTAAAAAATATTAATGACCGAATATTTTTATTTATCAAAATATCTTTTTCTTTTTATAATAAATCTTCCCAAGCCTTTTTACATTTTTATTACAAAAACAAAACACTGATTTGTAAATATATTTTTTTTTCGTTAATCTTATTTTTTCCTAAAAACCATAACCAGGAAAAGCTATTACACGCTTTTAACTTTTTTGTATGCTATTTAATTAGGTAGTTTTTCGATTTCTTATTTTTCAAAGTAATATTTTTGTGATTTTAAACAACCCTGTATATCCTACAAAATTTTTTTAATATAGCTTTAAACATTTTATACAAAAAAAAAACATTTTTATGAAGAATAACTTTTTTTGAAATATTAAAAATAAAAAAAAATACAGATAGAGGGTAAGTCCATTCGTGGACACACTGCATGTAATTATTATACCAAATTATTTCTGACACAGAAAACAGGTTAGTATAGCTTAGTGACTTAAGGGTCCGATACTTCGGTTTTTGAGTAGAAGCAAATGCTTTGTAGAGTAAATAAAGTATGTCAACATTAGTAGATTTTTGAACAGACCCACCTCAAAAGTCCTGCTGGCACCCCCCACCCCCCTCAAAGTTGCTTAAGGGATTGATATAGTTTTTTCTAATATCTTCTAAACGGTAAATGATAAAAAACTGATTTTAGTGTCGTTAGATAGAGCACAAAATTCTGCAAAATAGTAATAATTAAAATTGTATTTTTGTTTATTACGTAAGAATCTACAATATAAAAAAGTTGGAGGGGAGCATCCACAAGGCAGTTTTTACGATATATCTTCCAAACCGTCTACCAAACAAAAAAAATATAAGACACAAAAAATTAAGGCCAAAGTTTTCCCTATCGAATGGTGTATAACATTATACTATTTTCTTTTAAATTAAAGCTACCAGTGGCGTACAAAAGTAGCACTACACCAGTATAGTAGGTAGTTAAAAATAGAATTTTTTAATGTTATACTTTTATTTTATTTTTTCAAAATATTTCTCACTTAAGTTATATTAATTGGTAATATTACCTTATTGCGCATAATAGTAATAATAAAAATAATATTTTTGTTTTTTTGGTAAAACTACAACAAAAAAAAGTCGAAGGGAAGTATCCATACGGCACTTTTTACCATATATCTTTCAAACCATTAACAAAAAAAAAATAAAAACATAAACGACAAACCACAAAGTTATCATTTAGACTATTATCTTTTAAAATAAAGCTACCAGTGGCGTACCAAATTAGTACTACAACAGTAAAGTACCTAGAAATCGAAATATTTAATGTTATTCTATTAATTTTAAAAGATCATTTTTCACTTTAGGTTTATTAATTAATAATTATACATTACATTTTATTTACTTATTTCTTTTGTTTTATAATTTGATTCATTATATTTTTAAATAAATATCAACAGTATTATAATAACTTTTTATTATAAAGATAATAACAAATATGGCTTATACAGTGTGTCCCAGGATAGGTGTTACAAGAGGATAAATTCACCAAAAATTTTGGTATTTTTAATCGTCCTTTTGGAAAACTGGTCGCATGGTCCAAAACTAATAAATACAAAATGTTATTTCAATTGGAAATATACAGGGCAAGTTATAACTAAAAATATGAAAAATGACCAAGAATAAAGTACCTTTATTTTTTAAAATAGGACAAAATTGTATAGATAAATGTTGTAGAGAACTAAATTTTATGTAAAATTTAAAGTTAAACATGTTAAGTAAAAATAAATATTTTTGTCAATTTTTTAACTCCCCTGTTTAATACCAATTGAAGTAAAGTTTTATAATTATTAGTTTTGGACCATGCGACCGGTCTGTCCAAAATTTCGTTTTAAAATTCAAAAATTTTTGTTCCATTTGTCCTCTTATAACATCTATCCTGGGACACGCTATATATAACATCAATAAACAACAAACACATTATTACACAACCTAAAATACCTAATTAAAATATTCCGCACACAAATATAACCTGGTACATTTTACATTTTTTTAAAAAACAATACAATTTGTGCCACAAATCTTACATTTACATTTTAATAGTGTATCAGATGATATTTTTTTATTTTTTAAAGTGGTCAACAGTGGTGTCCATTTAGTATTCTCAAAAATCCATCCCCATTCAGATGGACATGGAAGTTCAACCACTGGTTGGCAGAGATTACCCCAAACAAATCCTGCTTGATAAATCCATTGATTAAGGTGAAGTGCTAAAGCATTCATTGTTGGGGGTAAATTCTCAACCGTTCGGTTTTTTTGGCAAAAAGTTGCCTTCGACAAATATCAATGTTGCTACTATCAGAATGTTTATCGTAAATGCTTACAACGAATTTTGAGATCACACTTAATTGCCGAGATGAAGGTTTTTGAAATGCTGCAATAAATCAATGAAAGTAGCTGTAACTTCCGGAAAAGATTCCCAAGCTTCCCAACACTTTTTTTCCTTTTCCATAAAAGGAGGACTTGGTATCGCAACCGGTTAGTGAATGAAAAAAACAAAGGGCTAGACTTTTTCATTGATTTTTTTTATCAATTTCGATACACGAAATATGTCTTACATTTTTACCAGTACCAGACTCAATCCACACGTCTTGATTTTGATTTGTACTGGTAAAAAAATTTCCGTGTAATATGATTATTTATTATTACTAGTATGCAGAATTGGAAATAATTATAAATTAATAAAACTAAAGTAAAAAATATTAAACAAAAAAATTAACAGTATAACATTAAAAATTTCTAATTTTAGGTACTATACTGGTGTAGTGCTACTTTTGTACGCCACTGGTAGCTTTTTTTAAAAAGATAATAGTATAATGTTATACACCATTCGATAGGGAAAACTTTGGCCTTTATTTTGTGTATCCTATATTTTTTGTTTGGTGGATGGTTTGGAAGATATATCGTAAAAAGTGCCGTGTGGATGCTCCCCTCCAACATTTTTTTGTTGTAGAATTTTACTAAATCAACAAAAATACAATTTTTAGTGTTACTAACCAGTGGTTGAACTTCCATGTCCTGAATGGGGATGGATTTTTGAGAATACTAAATGGACACCACTGTGGACCACTTTAAAAAATGAAAAAATATCATCTGATACACTATTAAAATGTAAATGTAAGATTTGTGGCACAAATTGTATTGTTTTTTAAAAAAAATTAAAATGTACCAGGTTATATTTGTGTGCGGAATATTGTAATTAGGTATTTTAGGTTGTGTAATAATGTGTTTGTTTTTTATTGATGTTATATACAGTGTGTTCCAGGATAGATGTTACAAGAGGACAAATGACACAAAAATTTTTGAATTTTAAAACGAAATTTTGGACAGACCGGTCGCATGGTCCAAAACTAATAAATACAAAACTTTACTTCAGTTGGTATTAAACAGGGCGAGTTAAAAAATTGACAAAAATATTTATTTTTACTTAACGTGTTTAACTTTAAATTTTGACATAAAATTAAGTTCTTTACAACATTTACCTATACAATTTTGTCCTATTTTTAAAAATAAAGGTACTTTATTCTTGGTCATTTTTCATATTTTTAGTTATAACTTGCCCTGTATATTACCAATTGAAATAAAATTTTGTATTTATTAGTTTTGGACCATGCGACCAGTTTTTCAAAAGGACGATTAAAAATTCCAAAATTTTTGGTGAATTTGTCCTCTTGTAACAACTATCTTGGGACACACTATATAAGCCATATTTGTTATTATCTTTATAATAAAAAGTTATTATAATACTGTTGTTATTTATTTGAAAATATAATGAATCAAATTATAAAACAAAAGAAATAAGTAAATAAAATGTAAAGTATAATTATTAATTAATAAACCTAAAGTGAAAAATGATCTTTTAAAATTAATAGAATAACATTAAATATTTCGATTTCTAGGTACTTTACTGTTGTAGTACTAATTTGGTACGCCACTGGTAGCTTTATTTTAAAAGATAATAGTCTAAATGATAACTTTGTGGTTTGTCGTTTATGTTGTTTATTTTTTTGTTAATGGTTTGAAAGATATATGGTAAAAAGTACTGTATGGATACTCCCCATCGACTTTTCTTTTGTTGTAGAGTTTTACCAAGAAAACAAAAATATTATTTTTATTATAACTATTATGCGCAATAAGGTAATATTACCAATTAATATAACTAAAGTGAGAAATATTCTGAAAAAATAAAATAAAAGTATAACATTAAAAATTCCTATTTTTAACTAGCTACTATACTGGTGTAGTGCTACTTTTGTACGCCACTGCTAGCTTTAATTTAAAAGAAAATAGTATAATGTTATACACCATTCGATAGGGAAAACTTTGGCCTTAATTATTTGTGTCTTATATTTTTTTGTTTGATAGACGGTTTGGAAGATATATCGTAAAAAATGCTTGTGGATGCTCCCCTCCAACTTTTTTATATTGGAGATTCTTACGTAATAAACAAAAATACAATTTTAATTATTACTATTTTGCAGAATTTTGTGCTCTATCTAACGACACTAAAATCAGTTTTTTCTCATTTACCGTTTAGAAGATATTAGAAAAAAACTATATCAATCCCCTAACCAACTTTGAGGGGGGTGGGGGTGCCAGCAGGACTTTTTGAGGTGGGTCTGTTCAAAAATCTACTAATGTTGACATACTTTATTCACTGTATAAAGCATTTGCTTCTACTCAAAAACCGAAGTATCGGGCCATTTTTGAACAATAAGTCACTAAGCTAGTAAAGTAAACATCAATTATTCCCCTTTTTGTTGGTCCCACACTATTTTAGAAAGAAAAGTTAATCGCCGTCTTTATTTGTATAACGGCTGTGGCTTCTTTATTCCTTCTTTTATGCCCACTTTAATTTGCATTATCAGTCATTAATTGATTATCTCCATAACTAAAAATATGTTACTTTTTTTTCAATTTTAGTGTTTAGGCGTTTAAGATAATTATTACCCCGTATAGGTCATTCTGCATAATTAAAAAAAAAAAAAAAAAAAATAAAAAATAAAAAAATTCTTCGCTCATTTAAATTAATAAGAATTTATTGTTTCATCACAATTCATATTCGCCTATGTCCCATTTTCATTACAATCAATAAAAATAAATTGTGTTTTAAAAATAAATTGTACATTTTCAATACGAATGGAAAAGCTTAAATTATTATTTAAAAATTGACGCAAAGTGCATAGGCATTTTATTTCAATTAAATGTTCGAATTTAATAATATTTTTTACGAAAAACATTGTCTCTCCAGTCACTTTTATTTTAGGTACACTTTTTATTTTGCAACATGTTGCAAATATTTGCAAATTTTATTATAATTCTAAATTTTGAATCAAAGATCAAATTGTTTTTGTAACAATATTTATATAAATAAAGTGCATTTTAATTAAAAAGAACGAGCCGTTTAATTTCGTTATTTGTAAATTTATTTTAAATAAATCCTGGGACACGTAAATTTTTATTTTAAGGGAAACCTATTTTGTTACCTAATTTAGTTGTTTAGAGTTATCCTGTCTTCACCACTGATTTTGATGGATGGGCGAAAAAACCGGTTTGTGCGCAAGCAAGTTGAGGGTAAACGCACCTGGCGCCAATTAGACTATCCTCATGATCGGAAAGAATTTGTCGACGGCGTCTTGGTTTCCTCTTCGAAGTACAGTAGCTAATGAGCGTTACGGTCAGACCGCGGGCGGAGGGTACGGGGTGCCGGTGTTTGTATTTTGCCACGGCTTTTAAGTGCACATGTTCGTCTACCGATCCATTTGTTTACTGCGCGAGGTCGTAAAAATCCGCTATTGCAATAAAAGTCCAGTTTAAATGGCAGAATTACGAACAATTTATTACACGTGTTCGTAACTCTATTGCGGTGATATTATATTACCTTTAAAGGGATATTTTTAAAACAAATAATTAAATATAAATTTTATAAACTTAAAAATATGGCTATACAAAAATTATTTGGAGGCGCCCAACTTTTTTCTTACAACAATTTTCGTTGGTGGTAGCTTACAGGGGTAGCAGAAATTAAATGTGTTGATTTGACAGACATCAAAAATTTATTACAAACAGGGATATTCTCTGTTAATTTTTAAGAAAATTATGTAAATAAACCGAAAAATATTTGCCCTACAAAATGGTTTTATCAAAAGTCCCCTACCACCCACATGTATGGATAACGATGTCGCGAAAAATAACTACTAACCAGCTAATTTTTTTCTGATTATTAAATAATATTTATATAATTTAACACCCACAAATTACGAGGTACTATAATATAATCCTTTACTAATAGTACTTTCTTGGACTTCAATTGTCTTTATTTGTAATTTGTTAATATTTTGGTAATGTATCTCCGTGTATTATTAGGTTACTAATCATTGCTCGCTTAATAATAGTTCGAAATTCATACTAACCATATTGTAATAGCTATTCATGTATCAAGGGCGTTACTAGGACTATTATAATGCCCTGAAGGTCGAAATAGCCCGAGGGCCTCTGGCCCGAGAGTTTTTCAATGACTAATTACATTATTTATTCGCAATATAAAAAATAAGTTGCACCTGTACCTGTATACCTAAGTAGATAATGACTGGTGTTAAGTTTGACTTTGATGTTTCTATCAGTTAGTCAGTTGGCATTTTTTATTTAACGATTTGCTCAAAATGGAAGAAATTCCACAAAATATAAGAGAAAAGGCCATAAAAGCGACCGAAAATCTTTTGCCAGTTAAATCAAGGCAACAGTATGATCGGGAGTATGGCATATTTGGTATTTGGAAAGATGCGCACGCAATTCTTCAAATAACCGAAACCGTTTTAATGGCATATTTTCAGGAACTGGTGAGTTATTGATTTTATTGTAATACATATTTTTAACAAACTTTATTATTTTTATTCGGAAAAATACAGTCCGAACTCTCTCTGGACCAAGTATTCCACCCTAAGGTCTACGTTGATGGTCTATGAAAATATAGACATTTCGCAATACCATCGTCTCATATCTTTTTAACACGCTTTTATTAGCTTGGGTTGTAACTATCTATGTAACGGAATCTTTGAGCCTAATTTTTACCAACTTCCAGCGATTCAATTTCTTTGAAACTTTGCACACTTATTAAGGACCGATGACAATGCAATAATTTAAAAACAGTATCCCGTTATCCTGATTAGGACCGCCAGGATAAATAAGTGTCCTAATACTACTCTTGACAAAATGGCGAAGGAATTTTTTAGTGAATAAACTGGAGCATTTATTTTTAAAAAACTAATTGATATATCGAACTAAAAAATGAAAAATAAATAATAGTTTAAAAAAACTAAAAAAACACGCTTTTATATGCAACCGAACTAAAAATTAGAAAATAATTTTTCATTGCAAAGAGTTTGTCACTTCAGAGTAAAAAGCGTGGGGTGCATTTTACTATTTTTTCATAACTTCTTTTCCCTTATAGATATTGGCAAATAGAATAATTATAACATTTAATATATTAAGCACCCCACGCTTTTTACTCTGAAGTGACAAACTCTTTGTAATGAAAAATTATTTTCTAATTTGTAGTTCGGTTGCATATAAAAGCGTGTTTTTTTAGTTTTTTTTAACTATTATTTATTTAAAAGTTAAGTCGAAAGGATACGTCCCGAAGAAGTCTAAAGTTTTGGAAGGAGAACAAATATTAAAATTTATTAAGAAGGCTCCTGATGATATTTACTTGGTACACAAAGTCATAAAATTATTTTTGTATAAAGTTGATCTTTATTGTGAGAGAAATAAAATTGGATAAGCAATAAAATTCCCATATTAACGCATTAGGGCATTATAAGCGGGCATTATCATAATGCCCGCTTATGTGTGATAGCAGGTATTATTGCTACCATAACATATTCCGTTTCTAAGGTATTACAGATCAATAATAGATGGGTAAAACATAAACAAATTATAAATATTTGCAATGGAAGCCGAAAAAAGTAATATTGGTAAAGGGTAATTAGAAAATGTTATAGCCACATTGAAATTTTAGGTTTATAGTACATATTAATAAATGTTAGGCCAGGTACCTACATTTGGGAACATTACATAAAAATAATTTATCAACATATGACTAGCATACAGGGAAAAGACCTTGTTGCGGAAATTTGGCAGTCGCATAATACGCAAATACAATGTCTACAGTACATTCGATAAGAGGTTTATTGTATCATGTGGTATGTTGCTTAACATACAGGTAATGATTTTGTGCTTGCTGGGTTGGATATTTAAATGTGTATTGTTCATGTGGTTCCAGAATTTTTAAAGTTTTTCGGATCTGTGGTTCCAAATTACAAAGGTATCATCGACATACCGGAACCGTGCCTTTGGTTTATAGAAGGCAGTACTTAAGACTTGCTGTTCAAACTGTTCCATAAAGAAATTTGCTACTTCTAGGCTTAGTGGGCTTTCCATTGCTACTCCTTTAGTTTGTTTTTAGATCTTCTGGTCCCATGTAAAGTTTGTGGTCGTCAGGCAATGTTTAAAAAGATCAGATATGTCCAAATATTGCACTAACATGATTCATTGCGTCGTTTAGAGGTACCTTTGTAAAGAGCGATACCACATCAAAACTTACCAATATGTCAATTTCAGGTCAACCTTAAAAACTTTAACAATTCTTGAACCACATAAACAATAAACAGTCAAATATCACATCATCATGTTCACAATAGAAATTAAAGAAAATAACACAAATTTTTAGGCACAGAGCACCACATAAATTTTAAAAATACCCAGGTTCTTGCTAATACCTCATCCTACCATGCCAGACTGTACAGGGAAGCCATAGAGATACACAAAAAACAAAATAATTATTAGAAATCAATAAAACGTGGATACCAATTCTTAAAACCACAAAAATAGCATCACAGCAGGAACAATAACTGCGCAACGACCAACCGGAACAGGCGCCGCCAACCCAAGCTGCCTATAAATACTCGCTGCGTCCGCGCCGGGACACAGTAGTACGCAAGTTGTCTACTAGGAACCCTCTGAGGATGCCAACCACACCCGCTGGCGAATCGTCAAGGATGCAAAGTCTCCAACGACACGGCCAAATAGCCAAAAAACTTAAATTTAGCATTCTTTATTTTTGTTAGCTTTTTAAAACATCTTATAAATGGAAATGCAGTTAAAGGGTCTTCCAATTTAAAAAAAAATGCCTTTTTCGTACATTGTACACTTTAATACACACGGTAAGGCATTTTTCATATCTACTTAGAGGTAGGTAGAAAAGCAAGTTTGCCAGTAAAGCCGATGATATAAATTGGAACGGTCCGTCATTTTAGTATACCCACACTTACTCGCGAGCCTCCTTTCAGTTCAGGTAGGCTTGAAGGTCAAACTGACCGTGTGTTTGTCCATTAAGATACTTAAAATTTGATAACTACTTATATAGTATAAATTTATTTTATTTATCCCCGTTATAGTGCAGAAAGACAGATATGGCAGGTACCCCCAGACATTGTAAACGCTCTTGGAAAAGACTGTGACTATAAAAACATTATTGCATTCCTTACTGCCACTGGACTCATAAGGTTTGTTCCAGCAGGCTGTCAGAAATGTTTGCAACCGTTTGGATTCTGCGCACGTCAAATTTGTCGTTCCAGCAGTGCCATGTTTCTAACATTATACAATTGTTTGTTGTTCCAGCAGTAGTTTTAAGATGTTGAAAACATGTTGGAAACTGTTTGAAAAGTTTGCAAACTTTCTTCAAACATTACTGACAAATTGTTAACATAACCTTTTTTGTATTGACGTATAAGTAATATCATAAAGTAACATACCTACGGATAAGGGAAACCATGGCATGCTAAAATTTTCGTACCGCTTTTGCGGCAGGCTCAGTTCTGCCTGGCGGCAGGCTTGTCATTTTTCCAGTTTACACTTTAAATGCGTCGGTCGAAGCCTCGCCTCGTGTAACATCAGCGGTGAGGAGACACGTAAGCTTACTGAAATGACTAACTGGCGGTATTTCAAAGAGAAACGAATAAAATTATATTGGGAGTTTTCGCATGACCTGTCCCTAAATCGGCTATTCCATGATAACTCTTATAATTTCCTTACTCTATGGTAATATGCACGTTTTGTTTATTTTTCGTTCCAGCAGAAAACTGTTGCCAACATTTCTGACTAATGTTTGTAACAATTTCTGCGTTTTACGATTGTTGCTAACATGTTTACAAAATTCTGCTGGAACAAACCTATAAATGAACTTTAAAAACTGTTAAGCAAATTTATTTATATGTAACTGATTGTTTTGCACTAATAACCCTAAGAGGTTGATGCGCTTAATAAATAAATAAAATAAAAATTACTTTATTTATAATTTGACAACTGATACAAGGTATTTCATTTTGGAAAAAAAAGGGCCAATATTTTTACTTTGCCCGTATATTAAAAAAAAAAATTAAGATAGTCACCTAATGTATTTTAGCTCAGAGAATTTAAAAATTGTAATAAAAAATAATTGCATGTACAACAAAAGACTTACGCCATAAATATTGCATTTTTTAATGGAATACCCTATTTATTATTAGATTTTTTGATTTTATGATCGATTCTATGTGTTAATAAGTGTTCTATGTGTCTATCTTTAATTATATTAGTGTTTTTGAAGCTTTAACAGTCATATTAGAAGTCTTTGTGGGTTTTTTTATCAACTTAATTAAATAATATAAGCCGACAATTCGCAGCTGTAACATTTATGAGGTTCGCGACGCGGCGGCGTTCGTTCCGACGCACAGTGGCGAGCTCTAATGTAATTTCGTGGCCATAATTCATTAAAAAAATTTAAGTATATATGAAATATTTCATGTCATTATTTTTTAATCACATTTACTATAATAAATATTATTTAATTGATACGATCAAAATATTACTGATGAAAAAAAATAATTTCAATATTAATTTCAAGGTAAGTAAATATTTTAATATAGTGAGTAAAATATCAATGAAGTTAAAGTATTTTTTCCAATTGCTGTTGTAAAATTAATTCTTAATGTATTTTATTAAGGTAAAACAATGATTTTTTTATTTAGTAGTGATATTTGGTTTTCTAAAATATCTTTCTTTAAGTTGAATAAAATCAATTTGCCAGATAATACGCACATTTTTTTAAATTAAAAATTTCCACTTTCTACAAGAAAATAAATATTGTGCGAAGTTTGCCGAAGATTAGATTTTGCACTAAAAATAAACTTAAACTCACCGTCATTCATAAATGTTTAATTGTAGCTGCCCGAATTTGCCTATTTAAATGATATTAATTTATTATTACAACCCTCATATTTTTCATAATACATATTCTATTTTCACGATATTGTTTATAGATAATATTGATGGTCAATAGAGTATTATAAAAATATTGTGAAAACCTCAATCCTATGTTCGTATCTTTTTGGTTTTAAAGTTGTAAAAATACCCCCTTTACACTGCTCAACCAGCCCCAACCCCCTTTTTTTCAGTAATAATTGTATTGTGACCATAGATAAAATCAAAAATCTGAAAACCGCATGTTTGTATCTGCTTTGGTTTCAAAGTTATGAATTTACATCCCTGACCCACCCCTACACCCCATTTTTTCTTGATAATATTGTATTGTTACCGAACCTACATTACCGTGCCTAATTTCATAAGAAGCAGTTAACGGGAAGTTTGTGAAAAATGCATTACAAGATTTGAAAGGCATCCAGACCAGGCCAGGCAAAAAATGCTTTTTTTTCATACTTGCTGATAAATTAACTAGTTTTTACTTGTCCTTACTTTCAAAATTCTCAGCAAACTTACTTTACATTAGATTTCTGAATCTAAAAACAAAATTAATTGTTTTTGCATTTTGGCAGCATGATCTCATATGACCTCACCACCGTGCGACGTCCAGATATGATGAAAACGTGATACCGTTGCATGTCGTGGTTCAAATTTAGACGCACCTTTAGACGTAAAAGTATTGTAACTTGGAGGGACACAAATCTCACTTTTTGTACTATTTAGTTTTGGTTAGGCAAGAAATTGCTTGTTCTCGTTAAAAATGTTGGATTTTCCTTATAATTATTATAATTAAATATTTTAGGTTATTATAAACTGTTTTAAAGAGAATTTTTGACAGAGCGTTTTATTTAAGCATGCTTGTAATATTGCTGCTTGTTTTTCGTTAGGGAGACAGCTAAAAAGCAAACTTCTTAAAAATAAACTCGCTTCGCTTAATCTTAAAGGACGAAATAATGTTTTCTTTCCGTCTTAGGGATTTAAAAGGAAAACCGCTGATTACGGATGCGTACTCAATGTTTTGTCGGATACGCGAATTAACATCTGAAGAGTTTAGTTTGATGATAAGATTTGGAGTAGGGCAAATCCAAGTCTTTAAACCTTGAGTATGTTTGTTGCGTCTTAAAAAGTCGGATCTATTAAAGAGTCACTTGACAGATCGCTAATAATTATACTGGGTGTTTCGAAAATCGTGCATTAATTTTCAATTGCATATTCCATGTCAAAAATAAGCCCAAGTTTTCTATATAAACATATATCCGGAATCGCTTCCTTTTAGACATACAGCTACAATTTTAAGAAAAAAAAATGTTATAATTTTTTCCTACGACCACATGTGAAAATAGTAAATAGCACACTGTTTTCATGCATAGAAAATGCGTTATATCACACTAGTGTTGCAAAATACTTTACAACACTAGTGTTGCAAAGTATAATATAAAGCTGTCATCGCTGTCATTGTTATTTAAAATAAATTTGGAGTTATCAAGCTGTTAATGGGATTTACATTGAAAAAGCCATACAATATTTTTTAATTAGGACCTTTTTAATTCTTAAATGATAAAAAGCGACTAGGTAGGTAATTTTTGATATAAAAATATTGTTAAACAGTATAATATATCGCAGTAAGGAAAAGTATACATCACCCTAGTGATGCAAAGTTTTCAATTGTTTTCTTATTTTTCTGTGAATACAAACAACTTTTATTGTTTTTTTGGTGAATAACTTGTGATCGTAGGAAAAATAGTGTACATTACTTGTGTGAAAATCACTTTCTTACACGCGTGGGTTTGTCGCACTCGGCTAACGCCTCGTGCTACAATATTCCCACTCGTGTGAAATAAGTCATTTTCCACCCTTGTAATGTAATATACTATTAAACCGCTTTTGATATTGCTATTTGGTACATTGCCCAACAGCAGCAAAAGATGTTAATTTTTATCTGAAATATTAAAATAAAAATCAGTGGCGTCCGTATCATATTTAAGTGGACTATTTTAAAGAAAAATAGGCTGCGCCACTGCTTTTTCCTAAAATAAAAATCCTTTAAAATCCCCATTGAATTTGGAACAAATTTGATATTTTTTTGTTTTTTTTCAGAACGATGCATAGTTTTCAAACAAAAGCAATAAAACCATTCTGATGCATGACAAACTAATGACAAAGATATTAAACAGTTAATACCTAAAATTTTAAATCATTTTTGTAAAGTTTTTATTAATAAATTCGTCATGCATTAAAGTGGTTTTTATTTTTTATTTAAAAACTATGTATCGTTCGTCAAAATTAAAAAATTATCTTTGTTCCATATTTATTGGGAATTTTAAAAATAATTTTTGTTTTAGGAAAAGCAGTGGTGCACCATTTTTTTTTTTTTTGAAAAAAGTCTAGACAAATAGGGTACAGACGTCATAGGGTTTTAAATAAAAGAAATGTCTTTTGCTGCTGTTAAACAATGTACCAAAACCAATTAAATATCTAAAGCGGTTTAAAAATTATAATAAAACAACAAAAACATTCTTAGGATTTCAACACCCTGTATCTCTAAAAGGAAGCGTTTCCCGACATATGTTTATATAGGAAACTAAGGCTTATTTTTGACGTAGACTATGCAATTAGGATTTGATGCATAAATTTCAGAACACCCTGTATTATATATATTTATAATAATATTTTATAAAAGCTACACTACGACGCTACCTACAGTATTACAAAAATAAGTTTTTTTGTAAATGGTATTACACACATATATATTTAATATTAAAAAAGTTTAAAATTTTTGGGTAAAGGGGCTATTTAATGATAAAAGAAAAACACAACCAAGTAAATAACCTGGTGATATGTCTGCCATGATTGGTTGCTTTAAAAACACGACGTTACTAATAAATAAATAATTCGGGGACACGATTAAGAGGAGTCGTTAGACAAGACGCAAATTAAGATGCGTATAGCGCGTGCGAAGTGACGCGACTACAGAGACACATCTTGTACCTGCCACACGCGCCTTGCGGTGATCCGCATATGAAGAAGCGCGTGTCGCTACCAACCGCATCTAAAAATGCCTGACCTCAAATAAAACAATTTTTATTATTTTTTTATCTCTGAGAATTAAGACAGTTCATAAAGGCCTATGCCTTAAGGGGCCCCCAGTCGATCAGTATTAGTGCCCAAAATATTGAACACTAATATTACTAGTCGTCCCCAAACCGTTCAATATACAGGGTGATTCAAAAATCGATCACGAAACTTAAGAGGGAGATTTTACTTGACAAAATAAGGATAAAGCTTCATATACATTTTTTTAAAAATGTCATTCGTTTTCGAGTTACAAGCCGTCAAAGTTCAATTTTTATTTTGGTTTATTCGCCATATTGCATTTATGTTTTAACCAATCCAGTTGATATTTGGCACACAAATCGAGCTTTGCAGATACAATTTTAAGACAAAAATATTTTTTAAATATCGCCAGAGGGAACTTTACTTAAAACTTAAAATTTATTTACATCATACCTTCTTTATTTTGACAGATATTTCAAGGCTGGGGGCGCTATTTTATAGACAATCAAAAACTTAAAAAATAAGGTGCTCTTTATTAAAGTCGATAAACCTCACCGTTTAGGCATCAGTAGACATCAAAGTTTTTATCAATTTCAATCAATTACCTACATACATACAGGGTGTTCAGTAACTCAACCGAAAAACTAAATCAAACGATTCTACAACAGAAAATAAGAAAAAACTTCATATAAACATATGTCCTAAACGTCTTAGTTTTTGAACTGCGGGGTGTTCAAAAAAAAAAAAGTTTTAAATTTATTATTTTGTTTAAACGTAATCTCCCAGAAAACAAATAAACTATAAAATAACCCCTAAGTACCCCTAGTTAAAATTGACTTTAACCCTTTTGCAGCTGTCTTTACATATTTAAATAATACGTCCAAAAATTTGACCAATTTTAAATGCCTAATTTCAGGAAAATTTGGGCCTAAATTGAAAAACGATTTTTCGTAGAAAACCTATAACAATTAATTTTTGTTTGTCTTTTAAAAATCTACAATTTTGCTATATACAGGGTTTTGATTAAATGCATAATTTTCGAGTTATTCGCAAAAAAACCGCAAATAACTTAAAAAACATTAGTTTTACGAAACAAATGCATAAAACATTTTTGCTAAAAATCACTTTTTTGATTAATTTCTGTGTCTAAAATTAAAAAAAAGTTTTCCAACCCTACGGCGCGGCGGTGGCAATCACCCCAGGGTTTTGACGCCCTTCGGTTCGTAATAGATTTATATCCTTGGGCTATTTCACACTTTCCGTTAAAATTTTAAGTCAATCCATGGAGGACCAAATAAATGGCAGGTTTTGCCTTCTTTGGAGCTTTATTTCCTGTACTATTGTGATACAATAATATTGGCCGTCTAAGGGTCTAAGTACCAAAGTACCGTGAGTGTCAGTTTATTAAATGTTTCACTCATCTTTTCCCCCATTCCGTCAACGTTGTCTACGTACTGAACAAGCAGTTTTTGCATTTCACAGCACCCTAA
This sequence comes from Listronotus bonariensis, assembly GCA_014170235.1. NCBI lineage: Eukaryota > Metazoa > Arthropoda > Insecta > Coleoptera > Curculionidae > Listronotus > Listronotus bonariensis. The sequence goes on along the minus strand of JACEGR010000444.1, from coordinate 81,282 downwards.
AAACGTAAAAATATGCATTAATGCAAGATCGTATTAAAACGTCCTTTTATTTTAAGGTAGTTCTACCAATACCACAAGTCAAATAAGTGCTTAAGGTAATTTTACTACCGTTGTATTTATATTTTGTAACGCGGCGTAAAAACAATAGAAATCATACGCAAAATCTACTGCACAAGCATCTTTAAACAAGTTATATGTTTAAACTTGCAATGTTTATTTACTAATAAAATCTCTAAACCACCCCTATCATATCATCAAAAATATATTTCATTAAAAAGGCAAAACAGTCACTGAAAAAAATTATGACAAATTTGTAAAACAAGGTCAAGTAGCACATAAATTTAAGGATTAACATGAAAAGATTCTGTCAGTTAACCTGTCAACTAACGTAAATATTGATACATCGGATTATTGTATTTGAATTGTTCACTTAAAAACACTCGGAAAAAACATGTTTTCTAATTATTTCGGATATTTATTATCACTCACTGGATCTTGTAACCGAAAAACGTACTGAACTGGCATCAATTTTTTTATGTCACATATACCGTATTCAACAAATTTTTTGGATGCAGCATACCCATTTGGAGGCGTTGCCACATGTCAGTCACATAGCATATTTTTCTAAGTTATTTATTAATTACTCCCATCACAAGCTCTGAAGGTCGGATTTTAGCCAAAATGTTCAGAATTGTTTTTTTCCTCTTGACACAACTTTTATTGAAATCAGTTTTTGTAAAGTAAAATAAAATCTGCTATTTTCCATTGGGATCAAGGTGAAAAGCAATAATTTTATAATTATTTTTTTATCTTTTTGACATCTCACGAGGCATATACCTAAATACTAGAGTACCGTGGGGTCGGGTTATTAGATGTTTAACCCATCGTTCACCCTGTTCCGTCAACGTTGTCCAAGCACTGAAACATGCGGTTATGCATTTCACAGCCCCTTTTGGACAATGCGGTAGTGCCACCACGGTCGTTATTTTTAAATAAGTACTACCTAAGTATGTCACCCCCGCTGGTAATCGAACCGGCGACCTCTGGCTTCGAAGATCAAAGCTCTGTTCACTGCGCCACGGGGAAGACAAACATTATTCATAACTTTTTTCAGTTCTGTGTAGACCTTTGAAAATTTAACTGGTTGATATTCTTATTATAAAGTACTAGTATGCTTAGTTTCATAATTTTCTGTACATTAATTCTTACACCGGTAGTACTACTTTAAACCAATTGGTTCGATAATAAGTCTATAAAGCAATAAGGATATACGGATCACATGGATGCCTTTGGATTACTTAGGAAAGTTCAAAGAAAATTCCAATCTAATGTAATTTGCTGGGGGAACTTCACGAATAATCAACGTAATAAGTGAGTTTTATTTAGGTTTAAGTTGTTAAAGCTGGTTTATAAAGAGCGAAAGTTGTATACTTTATTTTATGTTAACAATATAAACTTCCTAAACTTCAAAATTTGTTACAAGATTAGAAAAAGTCTGCCTTATCATACGTAGGTCATATCGAGATTATAGATTATACAGGGTGATCAAAAAATAATTTCAATTTTTTAGAAAGTCAAATAGGAATATCTCTCTTATTTTAAATGGAACACCCTGTCTTTTTTACACCACATGATAACAAATCAAATACTCTTTCCAATGGTGTATAGGTTACCTATCCCTGTCTTTTACACTTTTTTAGTAAATTCCGTTTTAACATATTTTAATTCCAAATGTCTATTTAAATTAAGTAGGATGTGATATAGCTATGCCTATATACTAAGCCGTTATTGCAAAATTTAAGTTTGTCTGAAAAAACACAAAATTAAAAGATTTTGTATAAACTGCCACTATTTTTAAAATTTACAGAAAAAAAAATAATTAATTGCATATAATGCTACTTCCAATAACACTTACTTCAGCTAAATGTGGTAATGATAAAACTTGTGTTTTTAAAAAATCCTAATAACACCTCTGGTCAGTTATGACGCCATTCTGTGACCTATAACTCGTTTCTTCCTCTTCTCCTGGAATATTTTTCAGGATTAACTCTAGACTAAAGTAAACCATTTTTTTACATCCTACCAGTATTATATCATCTTGTTGTTGTAGAAGAAGGATTTTTATTTAAAATCATTAAAATTTCTTTTAAACTGACTAAAACACCAGTAATCGATAAATGGTCGTTGTTATTTCCTTAAGAAAAATATTAATGGCTGCTATGTCACAGCGAACTTTAATTTAAATAAACATTTTTACTAAAAATTTGTAAAAACAGATTTTACTAAAAAGCACAAAAGATAGGTATAGGCAACTTATACACTATATGAAAGAGTATTTTATTTGTCATCATGTGACGTAAAAAAATACAGGGTGTTCCATTTAAAATAAGAGAGAAATTGCGATTTGATTTTCTGAAAAATTGAAATTATTTTTTGATCACCCTGTACAATATTTGGTCTTGATATGCCCTACGTATGATATGTCAGACTTATATTAATCTTGTTACACATTTTAAAGCTTAAAGAGTTTATAGGGTTAAAATAAAATTAATTTAATTGCGCCTTTGCATTTTGAAAAAACTCAAATATAACAAAAATGAATAAAATTAAATAATTGGTACCATTAACAAACTTGAGTTATTTTTTTATGTGGAATCTTAAACCGTCATAAAATATAGGGTAGTCCATTTAAAAAAATATAACTTTGATACGTCACACTTTTTTGAGACACCCTGTATAGACTAAATTAATTTTATACTGTGGCCTTATCCGACCTGTATATGTTCCACTATTTACTTTACCCCATGGTTATCCAGCTATAGACCATGTCGAATATGCTGGGCTACCCTGTATATATATATATATATATATATATATATATATATATATATATATATATATATATACAGTGTGTCCCAAATTGGTGATGGATGTATTGGGATCTCGGAAACCATAGGAGATAGAGAAACGGTTAAATGAGGAAAGTTTTAGGCAATTTTATGAGTAACATCATGCCGCTGTACATAGTGAGTCTGGCTGTTCAGGTTTTTGAGATATTTTCAAAAAACTGAAATGTTGCATTTTTGAAAATAGGCTGTAAATTTTTTATTTATTAAAATTTTTGAAATCTGTGAAAACATTTTCAAAGCAACTTTTTATGTAGAATACACCTGTGTGGTCAATTTTTTTCGCCGCGTTTCAGTTTTCTGGAGCCATCATCAGCTTTCTTTTTCTTATGGCGGCCATATTGGATTTTTACATCATCGTTTAAAGCAAAAATTACAAATTCAGTGATGTATCACACTTTGCTAAAAAAATATAATTTAAGCGATGAAAAGAGAAAGAAAGAAATCTTGATAAAACAGGCAACGTTGCATAAAAAACACTCGAAAAACAACACGGAATAGAACTTAAACGCATAGAGGTTAAAATTAAATCGAATAAAACATATTGGTAAATCAAGAGAATCTTTTTATAATAGGTTTTTATTAATGAACGTCAAAAACAATGATACACAACGCAAAGAAACTTTAAACTTAAAAATTAAATATTTAACACATTAATGTTAAAAATGCTGGCCGTTTTTATTAATACACTTTTGACATTTTGTAAAAACCGTTCTTGATACGCGATTTAACGTATTACGATTGATCGTGCCTAATACATCCCTCGTTCTCTGTTCAAGTACTTCTCTACTTTCGGGAGGATCAAATTCGTAAACCTCGTTTTTAGCATACCCCCATAGATAAAAATCTAAAGGGGTAATGTCTGGAGACCGGGCAGGCCAATGTACAGGGCCAGTATTAGAAATAATTCTTTCGCCAAATACAGTATTTAAAAATAATTGCACTTCCCTGGAATTGTGGGCCGGACAGCCATCTTGCTGAAACCAAACCCTGTTTAATTGTTCTGCTGGAATAATTGCCCTAATATCCGGAATTATTTGGTTCTGAAGCATCTGAAGGTACCTTGCACCAGTGAGGGTCTCATCAAATATGAATGGGCCGTTAAGTCGATTTCCTAAAAGACGAATTTACTTAAGTAGGTATACCTTTGACAATAATTATTATCAATTAATTAATTAATTAATTGTTAATCAATAACTATCTGGTTATCAAGTAGGTATTGGTAGGATTTTAAAAATCATTATTTTGATTTATGTAAGACGTTGAGAAAAGATTTCAAGAAAATATTTTCTTACCAAAAATGCCACACCATACATTAAATCCGAATCTTATTTGAAGCCTTCGCTGGTTTCGTAACTCTGGATTTTCTGTCGTCCAATGATGGTTATTATGCCGATTAAATACGCCGCCGCCAGTTATTAAATCTTGTCTCGTCGGTCCATATAACATTGGTATAAAAATTGGGATTTTCACGGCATTTGTTTACGTACCAGTTCGAAAATGTCACTCTCCTAGGATAATCACCTTCTTGTAAGCCTTGAACTATTGTGGGTTTGTATGGGTGATATTTGTTCTTTTTAAAACTCTATGAACTGTAGATTTTGGAATATGTATTTCTCTGTCGGCTGTCCTTGTTGAATTTGTTGGGTTCTCATTAAAATATTGGCGAATATTATTATCACGTTCCTCATTTTCCTTTACATAATTCTTTGGTCGGGGTTTTTCGAAACTTCCAAAATTTAATAAATTTCTTACAAGCCTTGGGAAATATTGCAAATTAGGTTGGTGCCTTTCGGGATAATCTTCAAAATATCTATCCAAAGCATTGTTTGCGTTTCTCTGGCTCGCAAAATAACATTGAAGCATATCAAGTTTTTCTTCATTAGAATAATGTGCAGCCATCGCGACAGGTACACTTTAAAACTTAGTTTGACATGAAGCCAGAATATTGTTATGTTTCGTGGAAACTGGCAATTGTTATACCTAGGCCACTAGATATTTTAGGATAATATGTATCACTTAATAATTTTAAAAAACGAATGGTTGCGTTAAAAAGAATCGAATTGTCGCTTATTAATTTCTATTTTGTTAAAAATTTGATGTATCTGTGATGGCATTTGTCTTTCAAAATATTAATTAGGGATTTAGCTGTTGACTTTCAAGGGTTTATTGTATTTTATGGTTTCGATAATTGCTGATGGAGATCTATGGTACGAAAACAAAATAGGTTTACCAATATGTTTTATTCGATTTAATTTTAACCTCTATGCGTTTAAGTTCTATTCCGTCTTGTTTTTCGAGTGTTTTTTTATGCAACGTTGCCTGTTTTATCAAGATTTCTTTCTTTCTCTTTTCATCGCTTAAATTATATTTTTTTAGCAAAGTATGATACATCACTGAATTTGTAATTTTTTGCTTTAAACGATGATGTAAAAATCCAATATGGCCGCCATAAGAAAAAAGAAAGCTGATGATGGCTCCAGAAAACTGAAACGCGGCGAAAAAAATTGACCACACAGGTGTATTCTACATAAAAGTTGCTTTGAAAATGTTTTTACAGATTTCAAAAATTTTGATAAATAAAAAGTTACAGCCTATTTTCAAAAATGCAACATTTCAGTTTTTTGAAAATATCTCCAAAACCTGAACAGCCAGACTCACTATGTAAGCGGCATGATGTTACTCATAAAATTGCCTAAAACTTTCCCCATTTAACCGTTTCTCTATCTCCTATGGTTTCCGAGATCCCAATACATCCATCACCAATTTGGGACACACTGTGTATATATATATATATATATATATATATATATATATATATATATATATATATATATATATATATATATATATATATATATATATATATATATATATATATATATATATATATATATATATATATATATATATATATATATATATATATATATATATATATATATATATATATATATATATATATATATATATATATATATATATATATATATATATATATATATATAAAACTAGCACTCCACTAATCTTAAGCATTTTGATTTTCTTTTCTAGGAAAGCTCGTTATGAAACCAAACTTTCCAGATATTAATCCGCATATCCGCAGGAGCGATGAGTGTGCATCCATGATCAGCGGGTTTACTTATAAATCCTCAAGTCGGGGATAAGGCAGCATTTTCGTCCTTTAGGATTAAGTGAACCGAGTGTTTGTGTTTAAGAAGTTTGCTTTTTAGCTGTCTTTTACGGATGCGGCAAATGCGTGTCTAGATAATACGTCTTGTCATAAATTCTTTTTAGAGTTGAAGATTATTACAGAGAGTTTAAAAGCTGTTGTTCCTGACATAATAAATATTAAATTTATTTCCTTACTTTTAACAACAGATAATTAAAGTTTTAAAAACTAATCTTCTCGTAATTTTTAGGTGTGGGTCGAATATACAAGTCATCTCAAAAACTAACTAGAAATTACCAAACGTATTGCCAGATTTTTATCTTGATAAATTTGTAAAAAAAAACAAAATACAAAACAACAACAAAACAAAGTGGTTATTAACCACAATATTCAGTTACCTGCTACCTTGATATTGCTTTTAATTTTAATTACACGTTATTGCGCCTCTCTTATTCCATGGCAAATTTCCTGAAAACCATTTGTTGTATCACAAAAATGCAGTTCTTAAAAACAGTCTCTTGTACCACCAATAAGCAAAAGATCCCGGTTCGAAACGTCGCATAAATGTAAAATATAATATGTTGTTCGATTTAAAACTAAAATACGAGTTTCTTAGGTTTAACACTGCGTTGATAAGATAGGGTATGTCATACCCAGCCGAATTTAAAATCCTGTAAATTTTAAAAACACAGAATAAATGTGGCCATCTCCTAAGTACCTTTTAAACTTATATATCTCTGTTGTATACAAGCGGAAAAATTTTTGCCGGTAGCGTGAAAACCGTCAAAAACACCTTTAAAGTGCGTTGGGGTATACCATAACCCCTTACCAAGTTTGTGACTCGTTTTGGCAATATTGGAAAGGTACATTTTTTTTATATTTTTCTTGTATTTGCATAAATTTTATGGATATCTTACTTTATAGAAATTGCTTGTCACTGCTCATACAAAAAAGCAGAACTTTTAAATGTGTGAAATATTCGGAAAGCGTATCTTGCAATGTAGAGCCACCCGATGAGCAACCAGTGGATAGTGAATCTAATCGCAAAGTGGATCACGGTAGTCAACAATTATAACACCGATACAGAACAAGAAATACTTGATGATAAAGTCGTCGCAGAATCCAAACCAGAAATACTATTACTGCTACATACAGTGTCTCCCGAAATAGCCGCCGATGGACATTTATTTATTTTTTAATCTATGTTCGCTTTGGTCAATGTTTATTTCGTAATTAAAATACTGGTACTAAACAGAATCGCCGCTTTTTTATTAAATATTTAGCATATTCGTTGGTGGCAATATATTATCAAAAGAATATATTTCAAATACCTAAAATTGATTTGACGTTGCGTCATAAAATTGCAGATGTAAATGGCACTACCAATAAAAATGCTACAGGAAAAACTGCAAAAAGGCAAAAATAGGTAGAATATGTTATACATGCCCTAAAGCAAACGATCTTCACTCTTTTTGCCCTTGTATGTTATGCAACAAAAGTAGTTTAATCAAAGCTTATTCTAGAACAATTTAAATTTCTTTGCAAAAAAGTTCCAAAAAACATACAAATTTTGACCATTTATCTGTAAGCTACCACCAACGAAAATTGTTGTAAGGAAAAAAGTCGGGCGTCTCGTCAAAATTAGGCACACAAAAATTAACCTGTTAGTAATTACTTGGAAAAATGGTCCAGAGATTCCTTACTATTACTTTAATCAGAATTTTAAACAAAACATTTTTGTACGATAAATAGGAAAATGTGTATATATATATATATATATACATTACATATATATATATATATATATATATATATATATATATATATATATATATATATATATATATATATATATATATATATACATTTGTAAAATTATAAAAGTGTGTATCATACAAGGTTACTTCCAAATTATCAAAAAAACCTAAATATAAGGCCATGCTTAGTATTTGGACGGAATGTTTAGTTCTGGTTGGTTACAACATCTTGTCGTATTTTTAAAATAAAGGTTCTCTACTTTAAAGCATTTTTAATATTCTTTGACCTACCCTGTATATCATTTAAGGGGTTATATCTAGTTAAAGAACCAAAAAGTCCATTTTCAGGATTTTTTTTTAAAAGCCCTGTTAATTTTTTAATTTAAAATTTTGTACATATATTTTATATACTGATAACAATATCCAAACCTATTTAATTTGATGCTTCCCAAAAAAGACGTTTTGCGCTGACCATTATATCTCTAAACTGGATTATCTAAAATAAAAAAACAAACCGATTTAGTTTCCAAAATGTATAATGTATAAATTATTCAAAGAAATAATCATGCTGATGCTAGCATATAACGACTAATTTTTATAATGTCTCAAAGTATGTTATTTTAGGCATGGTGTCGAATAAAATGACACAATAGCTTAGGCTAAAATGACATATACCTTCAACAGACAATTTTAAGGATTTTAAAAATTAAAAACGTAATAACATACATATACATCAAATAAATTTATTTATTTTTTTATACAAAAAACATTTTTAACATGCATAATATATAATAAATAAGGTATGAAAATAATCTAGACGATTTTTTAATTTAACAACAGAGTTCACGGAAAAATTTATCGTTCTAGGGGAGACTTAGAGCATTTAGCATGGGCCCAATTTAAACAACCTTGGCATGTAGATTTTATATTTACCAACCATCAAAAAAAAAAGAAGTTATAGTATGGTATATCATTTTATACTTATTACATGTATGTCATTTAACCCAAAAACGTTAATTTAGCAATTATGCTTAAAATTTGAGATCATAAATAAACTTATAGTTACCATATTTATAAATAAACATAGCAGAATTATTGTGTTTCAATAAAAAAATAACAACATTTGTTATAAAACTATGTATCTAACTATGCCAAAATGCACAATTGATTATAATTATTGTTTTGCGGTTGGTGAACTGGGAAAAAATAAGAGACATGAACTTGTACCAACGGTAATTTTGATAGTAACTGCAGTTATCATATTACACGCTCCAACACGTTTAAAAAGTCGCTACTAAAGCCGAAAATTTTGAAATTATAAAGTGTGTCATATTACCTGAGTATGCCATTTTAGGCCAATTTCCCCTACCTAAATATGTCTCCCAACCTGGGAAATAATAAGCAGTAAGGAGCTTTAGGTCTTTTTAGTTTCTGTATTAAAATTTTGACTGCTTCCTAAGAATACTTATTTTTACAAGTACTAAATAAAATGTTTACAGTTATACCAACTAATGTTATTTTAAACATTTTTATCTAACAGCTCGTTTATTTAACTGTCCCTCTGAAATGCCACTGTCTTTTATTTTAAATATCATGCCAATCACGCACATTCTGGTTTAAAAATGGCGAGTTATGATACTCTGGATATCTGGATCTACCACGCGAACGTGAAAGCTCCAGACAAATTAGAGAGTTACGGCGAATCATAAAACATGTCTCGAGGACGTAAAACCGGCACACATACATGTCTGCTGTTATTGCACCAGACCTACAGACCATACAGAACACGTGTAGATGTTTTTATAACTCTGTTTTATTAGGTTTACATTTAGCATTGGCAAATTTAAAGATTTATAAAAATAAAAACAATGTAAATTATTAAAAAGTTACTTTGTATATTATAAAGTAACGTAAGACTTTACAGACTAAAAATAACCCAAGCAATACAAAAGTTAGATCAGGACACATTGAAACAAAAAATATTATAAGGAGTCACATAATGGATATGAGGATATACTATATGACCCCACAAATCGTACCCCGTAGACACTTTAGGGTTACAATAGTTCAAGGGAGAACTGTGTAAACCAAAATTTCAGGCCTCCTTTTTGAGGTCAAATCTGGATGCGGACGGGTCCAAAACCAAAAAAGGGTGAGAAGCAGGTGTCTGGAGTAACAGGAAACAGTCTCTTAAACTTTTCACTAGAAAACCACGCCTCTGCATTTTAAGCAAAAATTATTGCGATTTTACAATGTGTTAGAATTAACAATGAAAGGTCCCGCAAAATTTTACAATCAACATTCTTACGGACAGTCAAGCAGCCCTTTGTGCATTAATCAATCCCAAGATATCGTCTTGACTGGTGCTAGAATGCTTGGAGAAACTCGGGGAACTGGCGGAACGCAACAACACAAGGTGAAGGCAAACCTTATTTGCATAAAGTGATCAACATTTATTTAATATTTTGTTATTTTTAGGAATATGCAGGGTGTTCCGACATTCGTGTATTAAATTTTAATGGCATATACTACGTCAAAAATAAGCCATAGTTTCCTGTCTGGAAATGCTTTCTTTAGAGACACAGAGTGTTAAGTTTCTAAGATTAAAAATTATTTTTTTTATCATATTCTCATCATCTATTTAATTGGTATTTAGTATATTGCTTAAAAGCAGCAACAGACATTTTTATGTACAATAAAAAAAAACTAGTAACGTCCGTACCTTATTTGTACCTATGGACTATTTTTCAAGAAAAAAATAGTGCGCTACTGCTTTTCTTAAAATAAAAATTATTTTTAAATCCCCATAAAATTTGAAACAAATTTGATCTTCTGAGTTTATCTCGACTGATGCACCGTTTTCAAACAAAAAATAAAAACCTTTTAATGCATGACGAATTTGTAAAAATATGACAAAAATAATAAAACACTTCAAAGCTTTTTTTCTACTTTGAATAAGTGTTTTGTTTCAATGTCTACTGCAATAAACTTTAATATCAATTTATGCAATGAAACAGTAAACGCGACATCAACTGAACCAAACGGTCAAGTTACCTTTGATTTCGTCATTATTTCTTTTAGTTCATGTGTCACTGGTTTTAAAATTTTACAGTTTGCAAATAAATTTAATAGAAATTATTAAAAATTAATAGTAATAATGAATTTAGATGACTAAGAAATTAAAAGAAATTTATACTGTTTACACAGTATTATTTCTACAAAAAGTAAGTACATAAAATTGTATAAAATTAAATAATAAATGCATAATTATGAAGAGGATACTTGTCTCCAAAAAATAGGCAGGCTATCATTTTTTGCTGTAATATAATGGGTGTGCTACCAAAATTAATAGCTATTTATGTATCAAGGGCGTTACTAGGACTATAATGCCCTGAAGGTCGAAGATTTCGACCTGATGGGCATTATAGTCCAGTAAAGCCCGTGGTGCATACAATGCTTTATGTTTTACCCAAAAAGAGTTTTTCAATGACTAATTACATTATTTATTCGCAATATAAAAAATAAGTTGCACCTGTACCTGTATACGTAAGTAGATAATGACTGGTGTTAAGTTTGACTTTGATGTTTCTATCAGTTAGTCAGTTGGCATTTTTTATTTAACGATTTGCTCAAAATGGAAGAAATTCCACAAAATATAAGAGAAAATGCCATAAAAGCGACCGAAAATCTTTTGCCAGTTAAATCAAGGCAACAGTATGATCGGGAGTATGGCATATTTGGTATTTGGAAAGATGCGAACGCAATTCTTCAAATAACCGAAACCGTTTTAAAGGCATATTTTCAGGAACTGGTAAGTTATTGATTTTATTTTAATACATATGTTTGTATAAACTTGATCTTTATTGTGAGAGAAATAAAATTGGATAAGCAATAAAATTTCCATATTAGCGCATTAGGGCTTTATAAGCGGGCATTATCATAATGCCCGATTATAATGCCCTAGGTGTGATAGCAGGTATTATTGCTACCATAACATATTCCGTTTGTAAGGTATTACAGATCAATAATAGATGGGTAAAACATAAAATAAATAAGTTAAGATAAATAAAACATGTATGTATAATATAATGTTTTGGAAAAATTTTATACTGTCGTAAAAAAATATAGTATGTAACACATGCATAAAGTGTCTTATCCCTATCGTAAAAAAAGTATTACTTTATGCAGTTGGTACATAAATTACCAATTTTTTAATGTTACAGTGCTAAAATTTTACACCAAATGTTAAAAGAGATCCCTATTTACTGAAGCTTTCTGCTAAAATGATATATGTAAACGATACTATTCAGATGCTATGCCTATTTTTTGCGTTTATTTCCTCTTGAATCCGACATAACTGCAATTCTGCATGCTGATATGAGAGTCGGAACGGTCAGTGTATTGCGCTACACTGTTCGTTTCGTGCAACGACGTATTTTTACCGTTTTCGGCATGGAAATGGCTGATATTATCAAGAAACAACATTGACTAGACACTTTTTGTTACAGCTGATAAACATACTTGTCCGTTTTTAAACCTATTTCTTGGATACACCATTAAACATAGGAGAGGAAAAGGATGTTTGAAAATATGGATTGGGGCGCCAAAAATCTCGTTTATTTTAATGCATCTAAAACACAATCATGTTCCTTGTCGCGAAAAAAGTCATCAAATACTCATCCTCTACTTATGAGCCGCCAAGTTTTGCAGAGCAAAGACACCTTTAATCTTGTGGGCGTCACATTTGAAAGTAACCTTAACTGGCAGCCACGGCAGCTTCAAAATGGCTTGGATTTCTCTTTCGAGCCAAAAAGTACTTTTCCGCTTCTAGTTTATACACTTTATATGTGTTCCAAATCCGACCTCCCTTGGAATATTGTTCTCATATCTGGGGCATGGCGTCCCCACAACCCTAAGCATTCTTGATTCTATTCAAAGAAGAGCTATTCGTCTCATTAATGATCCTTCACTTACAGAAAGGCTTCCCTCTCTTGCCCATCGTCGGACTGTGGGGGATTTATCGCTTTTTTATAGGTACTTGCATGGCTTCTGCTCTGAAGAATTGTTCAGTATAGTTCCTCCACTCACGGTTCCCGACAGAGAAACTCGTGGTTCCGCGCGTATGCATCCCTATACGGTCCAACTGGACAGGCCCCGAACTTCTCACTTTGTTTGTTCTTTTATTCCTAGAGTTTCTAGATTGTGGAACCTGCTGCCCGCGGAAGTCCTTCCTTTTCCCCCAAATCTTCACGTATTTAAGTCCCGTATCAACAAACTCCCTCTTACCTCGCTTAAGACACCCACGGTACGTTAGTATTTAGGCTTTTAGCCTAGATGTGGTTTGTCCAAAGATAAAAAAATATATAACTCAGAGCAAATAAAATATAAATATTAATACAATAGAGATACTGAATGTCCTCCCGTCCCTTTACAATCATGTTGAATGGGACAAGGTATCTATAGGCACTTTCAAATATTGATCTTGAGTTAACCCGATCCATGAAACACGGTCAAAAAGGGATCGGACAGTCTCTACCCGTGTTTATGAACAGAGTTGGGTCGTATTCGAATACTCAGTATTCTGAATAGTATTCAGAATACATTTTGCCGGTATTCGAATAGTATTCGAATACTTTTGTGAGTTTGGTATTCGGTATTCGGCAAAATACTTTTTTGGTTAGTATTCGGGAGTCTGTATTCAAATACTTTAGAAGTATTCGACGAATACTTACCCTGACCCATCGAATCAATATTTAAAAATGCCCTATATAATATTCGGGTAAAATAATTTGGACTCACGTGACCTAGTCCAAGCATTTTTTTTAACAAAAAGGTAAGTCATGTAGCACCTTGTTACCGAAAAAAACAAAAACGATAAAAAGTTGAGCCAAGAAGAAATATAATTTTTTTCCAGCAGATTTTCAAATCAATTAAACAGTTGCTAGAGTGCCCGCCGATTTAGAAGTCTCTTTCCGACCTTCGTAGAAAAATTAAGCATACAGCCGCCATTTTAAATATAAGGACTCTTTTATTAAAAAAAAATAAAATATGAAAATCAATGAAAATTTAAGCATTCACAGGTATCTCCCCCTTAAAGGACCTTCAAAACGACGTGCTACATGACACCTCATTAGCCAGATTTAATTAATAGCTTGTTTCATGCAAAACATAACGGGAGAGAGGAGGGAAGAGGGCTTTAAATATCCTTTCTGCACACATCTTCGTTAGCTTAAACTTATCAAATTTTTAATTTTAAAATTCCAACACAATACTCTTTAAACTACAGAGTTTAGAAATATTGGTAATCAAGTATCACCCTAAGTTTAAAAATAAACTCTATACAGGGTGTTTTTAAACAAATGCAACAAATTTTAGTAGGTAATCCCTTGTTCAAAATAAAGACTAGTTTGCTTAATAAACATGGGGTCAAAAGTCAACTATAAGGGAGATATGGCGGTACCAAAATAGCGAAAAAATAAGGTTTTTATTGTTCATCTAAAAAAAACGCGCTAAAATAAAGAAATTTTAGGGAAATATTTCTATTATTAAGATACACGTTCTGTATATTTTTGCATTTTTTTAGAATCATTAGAAGTGGTGAAAATAGTCTACCTTTATCGTTCTTGCCAAGTAAATTAAAAGAAAAACTTACGCAATGACCACGGGAACATAAATTTAAATAACCTAATTTATTTAAAATTTATTTTAAGTTTTGTATTTTTTTATGATAAAAAATGCATTTATCTGCTGTCATCTATTAAGGCATTTACTATATTTTTTATGTAACAATAATTTGTGGTTTAAACACAACACTCTTATTTTTTTTAAGAGATCTTCTTTTTATTTTTTTTGCGATATCCCCTTAATTGTTAAACTTTGACCCTATGTTAATAAAATAAACTACCCTTTATTTTGAACAAGGAAACACACTGTATAACACATAACAATTCTTAAAGGGAGCATTTGCTGACCTTGGCAGTTTGATGGCACTCTAAAATTAAATTTAATTTTTTTTCTACTAGCGTGTGGAGAGCAGCACTTTTTCGCACGCAATTTAGTTTTCCGCACTAGTGCGGAAAAGTAAACCCTTGCAAATTTCCCACTTAAACAGGTACTTAAAATGTTTTTAATTCTAAAATTTGACTTAGTATAATTTTATTATTGGAATAGTATTCTTTTATTTGTACAAATAATTAGGTGTAAAATCAACAAAATATTCACTAAAAATTAATATTGTTTTTAAAACATTGTTTCAAAATTCCTGGTATATTTTAAATTTGCTTAACAGATTTTTAGTTTTGACAGGTGCAGGTGTCCATATTACAAAAATCAAAGTCATTAAAAGTCATCGCTAATTAAAAGTGTCTTTAGTATATTCTAATCAGTATTGTCGACTTTGAATAAAAAACGTTTCCCATGGAGTTTTTTGACGAGGAATTACCTGAATTCATTTTAAAAGCAGCCGAAATAGCAAATTTAGATTTGTTGCCGTCCAAGTCGAAGCACAGGTACGAGAAAGAAGATACAGCATTTACAAGCTGGTGTGGCGGGAAAAAATCAAAAGCATGAAAGAACAAGTTTTTATGGCACATTTCGGAGGCAATTAAAAATGAAAAATATCTAGCTTTATATAGAAAGTATTTCAGTTTACAAAAGCCCGAAACACCACACAGACGATTTTTTGTTAATTACAAAAAATTGGCTTGTACTGTCCAGTGCATAGAAATAAATTTTTTGGCAAGATGCCCTCTGAAATAGGGCTATTTATTATTTAAAAGTAGGAGTCATTTCCGGTTAAACCAGAAGTTATAAAAAACAAGTGAAAACATCATCCAATTTACAATTATGTTATAGTATATTTTCTAACTAGCGCTGAAAGTGCCACTTTTCCTCACGCGACTGCAGTTGACCGAACAACGCGTAGCGGAGTTCATTCAAGCAGCCAAGTGCGAAAATGGCACTTTCGGCACGTGTTAGGAACGCTATTTTTCTACTAGCGTAAGAAAAACATAAAAACTAAAATTTTATTTATGTATTTCTCTATTTTAACACAATGCTTCCCAATATCCTATCATATTAAAGCAAAATTTTCTTATAAAAAGAAGTACATAAAGATCCTTCATTGCGACTAACTAATATTTGCTTTAAAATTTTTGTACTTTTTCGCACTAGTGCGGAAAAGTCAAGGGCGGTCATAACGACTTTGTGAGGGGGGCATAGGCCGTGAAAAAGTGTGTGTGGTGCCAAAAAAAGGTCCCCTCACGTATTTTTACTGTTGTTCTTTACAAAATTATTTGCCATTACATATGTATGAAATACATAGGATGTGGCATTAAAGGGGGTGCCATGCCCCCTATGACCGCCCCTGGGAAAAGTAGTGAGGCATAGTGAACTTTTTCGCACTAGTGCGGAATGTGATTATTTTTTGCACTAGTGCGAAAAAGTGACATTTTTAAACTAAATTGTGTGCGGAAAAGTGCTTGTCACACGCTAGTAAAAAATAGTATATTTCCTAACTAGTGCCGAAACTGCCACTTTTTTAGTATAATAAAACCGAACGTCGTGTGGCGGAGTTTGGTCAAGTAGTCAAGTGCGGAAAAGGCACTTTCGGCACGTGTTAGCAACGCTATTTTTTCTACGAGTATGTGGAAAAAGTCAAACTAAACAACCATTTAATAATATTTATTTTTACCATTACTGCATATTATTGATATTAACAACATTAATCGTAAAAGAACAGTTGGTAGCATTTTCCAAAAGAATCGCAAAGGCAAGTTGTTGTGGGTAAGTTGCGGAGTTAGAGATTGCCATTGAGGTGCAATTGAACCGGTCGTCGTTACAGGTAACAGAGACACATTGTTGCTTGCTAGAAAACGGTACAATGGGTCTTGAGTGCGTTTGGCTGTGTTCAAAGGTAGATGAATTTTGGGATAATATTTCTTATTTGCATTTATAGATTGAAACCTTTGTATTGTAAGTAACTTAATATTAAATATTTTTTTATTTTTTTTTATTTTGAATTAATCATATCTTTTATTATATTGTGTAAGGGCAGAATAGTTCTTCACAATATATAAAAGTTTTAATTTTCGTAAAATGTTAAATTCACTTTTTAATTTTATTCTGGAGAAAAGCCAAATAATATTTGTTTAAATTTAATCTTCCAGAAAACAAATAAAGCATAAAATAAGCAAATTTAATATATACCAGGATTTTTGAAACAATGTTTTTAAAACAATATTAATTTTTAGTGAATATTTCGTTGATTTTACACCTAATTTGTACAAATAAAAGAATACTATGCAAATAATAAAATTATATTAAGTCAAACTATAGAATTAAAAACATTTTAAGTACCTGTTTAAGTGGGAACTTTGCAAGGGTTTACTTTTTCGCACTAGTGAGGAAAAGTGACACTTTCCACACGCTTATAGAAAAATATTTTTCAATTGTGTATGGTCAAAAATTTTAGAGAGGAAAACCACCTGTTAGAAACACCCGGTATACCACAAACGGTTCAGAAGTTAGAGGGGGCGACATATTTAAGGACTTCGAAGTATACCTGAACAATTTTTCTAAAACCACTTTATTTAATATTTTTCCATTATTTTAATTTTTTTACAAAACGTTAATGTGCTAAAACATTTGTTGAAGAGTTAAGTCAAAAACCCAATAAAAATAATTGCTTTAGGCATCTATAAACCAAAAATTAAGTTATCTCCTTAATATAGACTAAAAGCTATGCGAAGTCAACTTTAGTGCTAATAGGAAAAAAGTCGGCTTTTAAGCAATAGATAATGAGATTAGTGTGTCATGTTTAGAGATGGACATACCGCCGCTTAAAAGCGTATTCATGTTGAAGGATAACTTAATGGATAAAAACGTAGTTAAATAATGCCTATTTGGGCTGCAGAAATTAGGGATCAATAGGGTTAAAATAGTCCAACATCCGAATAGAAAGCGACCTGCATCCATCTGTTTACCGGATAAAAACTATTTTATACAGGGTTCCCCATAATAGGCTGTAACAGTGCAGTTTGCGAATTTAATTACAACAGCTTTCCTAACGTATTTTTTTTTATTTGGTACCCCTAGCGCCGTCTAGTGCGCAGTGACTTATCTAAGCTAAAAGGTTCATGTGGCCTAGAAACCCTCCACCACCCCGGTGAGCCTGAAAAGCGTTTCATTAGAGGGCGCTGTAACCTGGTTTTGTTGTTCGAGCATATACTTACTGGAGGCTTCGCTAGCTGTTAGTGTTAAGCTTTACAAATGAGATTTTTGTGACCGGTTAATATTTTTGTGGTATATGAACTTTTCTCGAGTCCATGGTTTTGAGGGAAGCAGCGACATTTCACATGTATCTTTAAATCTTTGACCTGTGGTAACCGTCAGATTTCGAGTACGTCCCAGAGTCAAATCGCCGAAATACGCCTGAATGGTTAGACAAATGTCAAATTTTGGTCGGACATTGACAGACTTAAAAATGACACTTTCTGCTAGACCGGAGCCACGTTTAGAAGGCAATTTTGTGATTTGATATTAATTTTGAATTATCTCTGTTAAAAATCACGAATCCTTGTCCATCTTTAGCCTAAAAGGTATGTGTTTTTCTATACTTATATTTTGCGTTAGTATTTTTGCATAATTCACCTTTTTCTTGTGTTGTCGAAACCTAACCTCAAAAACACGTTGTCTTTGAATTAGTTTTAATAATTTGATTTTAAGATAAGCCCGGTTCTTCTTCTATACCTCGTTTCAATCATCAGTTTTTCATTCTTCTATTTTTCTATCTGATCCCCACGCTTAAGGAAAGCCAGATTTGAGTTGTCTGCTTGAAGTGAAGCAAGCCATAACCTACCACACGAGTTGACTCCTCCTCATGATCCATGACCAGCAAATGCCACTTGTCTGAATCCCAAGCGTAGGCCCCAGCCTACAACCAGTGCGAGAATCCCACACCAACACCCAGTGGACCTTTTTATAGAGGATTTCAGATAAGTTGATTACGCATATAAAGTCTTTAAAGTACACCATTTAATATTGATACACCTAAATAACATATTGCATCGTGAACATAATCAAACTAGTTAAGTAACATTAATTTACATACTTAAATTTAAAATTTTGAATTGGATATATTTGTTAAAGGGGTGTAATAATGTTTGCAAACGTTAAGCGCTAGAGTCCTTTTTTTGTTTTATTTTACTGACTAATACTCATTCTTTAAAACCAAGATTCTTAAATAAAGAACACACAAATTTTATACTTTGTCTTTATTTATTTTGTGTTGGAATCTGTTTGTTTTGTTTTAGTTTACCTCGAGAAACTAACCTTCCGTAGTTTACCAAAACTATTCTATAACTTTAGGTGGCGCCCATATATAAGTACCTTTTTGTGGTAAACTTTAATATAGTCGCCTTCCATTTAACTAGGCGGGCTGTATTTTCCGAATCAAATCAATAGATCAGAGGTTCCAAAAATATTTCTATGCAAAAACAATATGGCGGTATTTGAACAGCTGATTATTGTATTAAAATTTAATAATAATAGGTTAGCAGCTTATTTGAAACTGACAGGCATAATTAAAATAATGACAGGAGATTAAAATGATGCGTTCCAAAATTAAATTATCAGAAGTGCATTCACATTTTTGTATGATATTATTTTGTAAGTACGCCCGTACGCACGAAAGAAATAAGCATTATATTTCTATGCGTAACGTTTTGGGAAGGGACAATAATAAGAATGAAGCATCAATATTAATTCTACCTATAATATGTATAATTATGTTTAATTAAAGTAAAATATTTATCTTTGATTCCGTTAATTTAGCATCCATTTTAGCCCACAAATTGTATTTTTATGTTGCTGTTTATTTCTTTGAAAGTGTAAGCGACAAAAATATCAGCTAACATAAATAGCAACTATGGTCGATCAAAAAGTCTTACACCTTAGAGGAATGTATATTAATAAAATTATCTCTAAACATTTTCAAATTCAGAATCATCAGATTCATTTGAAGTACTTTCACCATTTTCTGAAATCGAAATAATTAATGGTTCCACTTGAACGTCCAGCATTTTTTCCCTGTTCCACCAGTCCAAGATGATTTTTTCTGTATGTTCTACGACTTTCTTCCAGTAGTCCCCCGTAATTTGCTCCAGCGATTTTTTCCAAACTTCCTCCACCTCATGTGAGTTAAGTCCATCACCGACATTCTTTTCATAAAATGATTTTGCTCCTGCCCAGATTAGTTCTATAGCATTAAACTGGCAGTGATACGGTGGTAACCGCAAAACCTCATGGCCATTTTCCCGCAACATTTCATCAATGGCATATATTTTTGCTTCTGAATAGCTTTTGCTTTCATCAAAAGTTCAAATTTTAATAAATCGGGCGATGGATTTTGATTTTCCTGAACCAACCATTGAAATATTTCATTTTTTTTCCACGAGGAATTGGGCTGTTTATTCAGGATGCGAGAATGGTAAGACGCATTGTCTAGCACAATTACAGATGGCTCATCCAAATTCGGTATAAGTTTTTCTCTTGTCCACTTTTCAAAAAGTTCACAATCCATGTTATCGTGGTAATCAGAGCTTTTTGATTTCGAGGAAAAAATTAAACTCGCTCCCTCTACAAAACCAGTATTTGAACCAGCATTTATTATTATATATCTTTTTCCCGAACCGCAACCTTTTTTTCGTTTCACTGATTTCACCGAGTCATCTTGCCATGATTTTGACCCACTCCCGTTCGAAAATACCCAAGTTTCATCTAAAAAAATAACTTTCCTAAAATTTGAATCATAATTTTCAACATATTTTTTAAGAAATTTCACTCGTTCACTGGCAATTCTTGGATGTTCACACAAGTATCTTCTATTGCAATCCTTTCTGTAGCGAAATCCTAGTGTTTTAACCAATGCTGATAATGATCTAAGCCCGATTTCTAAAACTCCTCGTTCTCTTAAAGTGTCTTTCAAAACTGGAAGCGTTATATTAATTTTTGAGGCATATAAGTCATATATAACATTTCTCACTTCCATTTTTTTACATTCCTCTAACGTTTCACACTTCTTTTTCCTTGATCGTCGTTGCGTTTTCTTCATCGGTGTATCTCTACGACTTTCATTTACAATCCTCTGTATTGATCTCAAACTTATTTTCAGCGCTTCTGATACTTTTTGGTAAATAGACGTTGAATGTACTTCCTCGGTTTCAGTTCTCTTCTTCTGTTCATTTTTAAAGTAGTCAGTTAGGTTGAGTACCATTTCTTTGGCCTGGGGATGCAAAAACCTGCAAACCGATTTCTTTTTGCCATATCACAATTTATTTATTACCGTACTGACAGATATTTGTCAAAAACGACATTTTTCTATTACATTTTACCTTACGTGAAATTTTGGAGGGATGAGGTCGAGAATTGCATTTTTTTCTTTGCAATGCCCTATCTAAGTCGTTTATGATATTTTTCGTATTCGGATAATACCCGGTCAGATATTTCGGCGAGAAAAATATATATCTGAAACTCACAATTACGGAACTCGGTCAGCGTTTGGCGGTAGTAGTGAAGCGCGTTCAACAACAAACGAAAAACACATCTAATCATATTTTTGTAACCTCTGGAAATTATGTTTTCTTCTCTCTTCGGTTCATGAATGCCTAATACACATATCGCGTTTATATTACGGACATATTTATTTAATGATGATCTAACCTTGATCCGAGAGAGATAACAGTAAATAAGTTTGTCTACGAAAAGTTCATAACGCGCCTAGATAAGTGGAAGGTGACTTTAGGAGGGCTAACAAATTATCTATTTAATAATTTCTGAATACTGATACAAGAGTTAAAGGAGTGTTTAGGTTACCCAATCCACGACCCACGTGCCCCGACTGACATTGAGCTAGTTTGAAGGTATTTTGCCTTAAAACAAAGGCTAATTAAACATCTTAAATTAGGCAATCTTAAAAATGTACTTTAGCCCAAGTAAATTACATTATAAGGCTACCCATTTTCATATTTTATCTATTCTTTTTTTTTAAATTTACGTAACAAACTTTTTATTAAACTAAATTACACGTAACATTTTAAGATTTATAATAACCTATAAATTGTTGGCTTATTTAAGTCTAACTTTTGAAAATCACGTGGGGATATTTACAAGACTGCTTGCAAGTTGTCCAGGAACAATCGAGGAACTTTAAGTTTGAAATTCGTAAAAAGACACTATTTATCTAATATTGAAAAATGTGTTATAGTTGGTTGGGGTCACTTAGAAGACGTGATTTTAAAAAATTAGAATTAAATTAGCCAAATATTTATAAGTTATTATAAATCTTAAAGAGATAGCTGTAATTTACTATAATAAAAAGTTTGGTTGGTAAACTTTAAAAAAATAATTCAAATATTAAAATGGGTAGTCAATTGTGGGGAACCCTATATTAAATACTAGAGGTTTTTCACAGGTGGTTCCCCTTATAACATTTTAACATTGTTAAGATAAAAAAACAAAATTTCGTATATAATTGTTTGACATAATTGAGGATTAATTGATCCAATCACTTTTTTGCTGTATCTTCCGGTTTAACCGAACTACTACTTTCAAATTTTAAATGGCACAATCGGTATATTTAATCTTATTTCGATAGAATAATATGATATTCTGAATACAAAAACACCACACATGCCATTTTTTAACATTTCAGCTGTCAAAAATTATTGTTTTTTTTTAAATTCCAATTCAGAGTTTTACAATTAAGCTAAAAACGATTTTTTAAATCAAGTAGCCATGGAAATATAAAATTAAACGTCTTTTGTTTTTTACGACTTCTCAGGGCGAAGTCAAAGTTTGTAAAATCACATTTATGGTCATAACCCATTTTTTTAATGGGGCGAGGGAAGCTCGTTAGCATATTTTAAAAAGCATTTTTATTTAGAATAGCTTGGTACCACAAAAGCATGTAATAAAATTATTCTAAACTAACCATTATATTGACATGAAAGATAAAATCGATTTATAACATCATGAATTTAGTATATTTATGTTCTGTAGAAAAAGTCTTACTCAAAATAC
Source organism: Listronotus bonariensis (assembly GCA_014170235.1). Lineage (NCBI taxonomy): Eukaryota > Metazoa > Arthropoda > Insecta > Coleoptera > Curculionidae > Listronotus > Listronotus bonariensis. Next base: position 58,369 of record JACEGR010000444.1, on the reverse strand, counting down.
TGTCTATGTAGTACCAAATTATTCGGAATAAAATGTTTTTTGGAGTATGCCAACGAGTGACCCTCCTTTCATTTGAAAAAAATAAGTTATCACCATAAATAGGATTTTGCAAACTTTGACTTCGCCCTGAGAAGTCGTAAAAACAAAAGACGATTAATTTTGTTTTTCCATGGCTGCTTGACTTAAAATTATGGTTATAACTTAACACTTATTTTATATATTAGTCACTAAAACTTTGTGATTGTAATTTTCTATCTAGGGCTACTAGATTAATTTGCGTCCAATGATGGCCACCTAAATGCGAGATTAAAAATGGATGTAAAAAATCAAGACTTAAAAAGTTTAAAAAATATCACATTTTAAATAAGAATTGTTTAGGAAATCTAAAAATGATTAAACATACAGGGTGCTCCATTTAAAAACTTAAAATTGGAGACATTTCCGGTTAAATCGGAAGTGTCTGGAAAGTAAAAATATACGAAAACTCTCCTCTTTCTATACCATTTACCTATACAAAATCTCATTTTAATATATTTTGTAAGTTATGGCTTGTCTAATAATTTTGTTTTTACCCGGTATAGGCGCTCTGCGCCTGGACTCAGTATCTCGCCAAGAAAGAAATTTCTTCCCTATTTTCTATTTCCTGTCTATTTCGAACTTTGTAAAGTCTTTCGGCTCGTTTCGCACTCATGAATGGACAACACGATCGCCTTCAAATAGAAAGGCGATTTGGATATTTCTTGTCATTTATCCCGTTCTATTGTATGGCGTTTTGTATAAAGTTGTCTCGCTCTTCTTACCTGCTGGACTTTTGTTTACTTTTTTTATAAGCGGGTCTTTGCGGAAACAATTGACGACATTGCAATTTGTGATAGCAATAATAAACAAATTTTTATTTAGTGTTTTGTGGAAATAATATATTCGTTTATGTTATGTTGTTATATTGTGTTTAAACTTTAACACTTTGACGAGGTGTAAGCTCACGAATTATTTTTTCAACAATTTAAAACACCGCTTAATTTCAACTTTTGCGAATTCAAAGGGATTAATAATATTATATATTATCCTGCTAACTCTTTCTTTGTTAAACGCAAATTGTGTTGCTGTCTTTATTTTTTGTACAAGGTAGAAAAAAGCTAGATACTTTATATATATATATATATATATATATATATATATATATATATATATATATATATATATATATATATATATATATATATATATATATATAGATATATATATATATATATATATATATATATATATATATATATATATATATATATATATATATATATATATATATATATATATATATATATATATATATATATATATATATATATATATATATATATTTAAAAATACCAAATGCATTTTTCTATAATAAAGGATACATTTTCCACATTTGCGTGCTCACGGCGCTCCAGAAAGGGCGCCGAAAGCATGCACGCATACATTTCATTTAACATAACTGCCAACATCCGAGCGAGTAAAACAACAGACGATTAAAACTGTCCAAACTGAGTGCGAACGCATACGCACATAAAATACCTATTTAAGCTTTTCGAGAGAACTCCGCCCACTTTTCTCATGAGATCGCTGTTCCCCAGTTTCAAGAATAAGGACCCTAAGATTTAATATTATTTTTTTTTCTTTACTCTACCATAATTTAGTTTTATCTACAAAGTTGTTTTATGTATAATATTTTCTGCTCATATGTAGCACTAGTCTGGCTATGAGTTTACGTGAAAAACAAATACAATTTAAAAGCTCGAAAACTAAATACACATAAAGGAAACCATTTATAAATCCTTTTATATTTCTTCCTTTTATGGAGAAGGCAATATCCTTAGAAAATACCGGCAATGTTCGGAGTGCAAAAGCAATATAGTGTCAACTTGAACGCCACTAGAATACATTTGCGGATCGACAATTTCCTTATCATCTTCTAGCTTTGTAAAGGAAATTGCTTACAGTTTTCAGAAGCCTATATTTAAAGGATGCAAAGACTTCGGTCCTCTGACAAAAAGTAAAATATTTTCGAAATTTAAATTTAACCCAAAGGTTTCCCTGCTTGCTATATTTTTATTTTTAGGGCAAAAAATATATTTAAAAGCAAAATCTTATTTTCTTTTAGCCTTTCATTTTTTGTATTTATTTTTATAATATTTTTAACCCTTAACTGGGCACCCAGATGTCACTTTGACCCTTAGCTTTGTCAATTTTGTAATATCTTTAATATTTTTATCAATTAGGAAAAATCTCCAAGTGCCTTCCTAAAACCTTGTTAGGTATGTGCTCACACAAAAAAAGACCAAAAAAACAATTTTATTTATTAAAAAATTTACGTTTCTTGCGGCTGGGTCAATTTGACCCCCACGCGCCTCCTAACGATACAGTCTCGAACATTATGTATATCGAGTTGCGAGAAGTTTAGGGTGTCTGAACCGATGTATTATTATTTGTCCCCGATAAAAAGACAATAAAACATTAAATTTTTGTGTAAACTATAAAAAACCAATGTGCAAAAGTCATATGAAATTAATTTGTGAGCAGTGTCTGGCTTTAGGACCACAAAAGAAACAGATTTAGACTAAAATCTCACACCATTTGGTATTATAATTATTTATACAGGGTGTAAATGGCTAAAAATACAGGGTATGATTCTTTAGCTTATTTTAAGAAGAAAAGTTCAGATTAACATATGCCCTAAACCTTTAATTTTCAACAAAAACCGGTACGCCACTGACTGTGTAAATGTAAAACAATTTAATGCCCTCAAGATTAAGCAAATAAAAATACTGCTTTTATGTTTTTTATATAAAAAAGTACGCCACTGACTTTTTAACCATTTTAATATATTTTTATAATTAGTCAATTAATAAAACAACTTTTAAGTCCCTTGTATTTTCTTTGTATCTCGCTTTGTTTTCGGAAAAAATAAAGCAACTGTAAGTAATTCTAAAGAGTAGCCGTAAATAGCATAAAATAAAATATAAAATAAAGAATATCAATCTTAGTATATAGGAAAAATGACAGTTTTTGATAAAATAAATGACTGCTAATTTATTTTAAGGCAAATAATTGTTTTATTTTAATTTTTGCTTCTTATATCATGTCATTAATGGGTATTTTTTAGAAGAAATTAAAGTAAGTAGCTTTAATACTTTCTCTCGAAAACGAAGGTGGTTAGAAAATAAAATTAAAAGTTGTATTAATAATTTCGTAATTATAAAAAATATTAAAACGGTAATAAAGTCAGTGGCGTATTTTTTCCTCAAAAATATAAGTTGCGGTGCCCACTGAGACGCCACTGGATCCAATAATATCAATATGGTTAGGGCTAAATAAGCGCCTTATTACTTTAAATAAATGTACCAAAATTTATCCAGCATATTAAAAATATTTAGAAAAACTGATTTTTTTCATAAATTTTAACGCCCTGTATCTCAGTAAAGAAGCAACTTCGGACATAATATGTTGATAGAAACTTTTTTATATAAAATAACATAAGAAATTGAACCTTAACGTTTGATCGCATAGTTCTGAAACACCATGTATATATTTTTAATTTAATTGCAAATGACTTTTTAAAAAATGCTTTTATGTAAAAACATTGAAAATCCTTTTTTGTAGAGCATTAAATTTTCTTTATGAGTCTATATTGTTGTTTTTTTCTATATATTAATTGTTTCGTTAGTTTAAAAATTCCAAAATAAAAAGGTAAATCTAAAACATGTATCAATATGTTTAAAGCTCGATTACTCGAAAACGGTTTATCTGGCGTAAATTTTTAAAAGACACTTTTTGTAGGCAATTTAATTGTCTAAAAATATAAGTGCACATTTTTTTTCTTTTATAGTTAGGGTACTTTGACGGAAAAATTGAAGTACAAATTTAAAATTTAAATTTAAGGAGGAGGATCTTTAAATATTATTATTAAGGGCTAAAACCTTTACGATATTTTCGTTTTGTTACCCTAAACAATATATTTGTTATAATTTTTCAAAAAAAGGGAAAGTTAATTTTTTTGGCCCAGTCTGATAAATATTGTATATATGTAAACTATTTTTGTATTTTTATTTAGAAAGTTGTGCAATATTGAATTATTTATGCACTAATAAAAAACAAATAAAATATTAGTCATTCATAAAAAAATACAAATATCTTTAAATTAAATTCAAGCTTTTACTGGCTAGAAAAAAACCAGACGAAATATTAATAAAATACTCGCTTGCCTGTTAAATTATCAAAGTCATTACCCACAAGCACCTATCGGAAATTCAGAATCAGGGTGCATGGAATATTGCACTTTATATACGCATACATCGACATGGTCTACGTAACATTAATTAACTGTTCTAACTAAATAGCGCTGTTATAACTTGAATGCATGCGCCTCAATTGGCAGGATGGTCGACGGCAGATAAGGTACAATGGGTAGTTGCCGGGAAACATTTAAGGGTTCAACTCCAATTATTACTAAATGGGAAGTCTGTACAAGGGCTTTTGGAATGTGTTCTAAAGGCATATGTCAGTTTCAGACATTACTAGGACAAAACCTGCTGTTTTTAATAAAGGAGATGGGTAAAGATCGGCCGTTTTCACCTTTTTTTTACCGTATCATAGTCACGAAAATAAGAAGCTCCTATTAAAATAAATGTATTAATGAGCCAGTAATATAATGCACTTTATGATAGTAATACTTTTAAAACCTTTTTGGGGAGTTCCTTTTGTCGAGTCTACCACGAAATATTATTCCTCCATATATGGAAGCGACGCTTTAACCCAGCTTGTCAATGTCGAATGATTCGGGTGTCGGACTGTGCAATAGCGTCACTTTTTTGTCGGAAAAGTTTACCACAATGTTTTACATGTAATTTTTAAACATTGTGCCGAAAATCGTAAGAGTTACGTTTACAAAACCCGCCCAACCCGATTACCCAAAACATGTTCTCCATGGGTCTTATGGTTTTGTGACTGTAACACACTTCACAAATTTTGGCACAGTGTTTGGAAATTGCATGTAAAGCATGTGTTATGCAGCTTTGATGTTAACAGGCTGAATTAAAGCGTTGCTTCTATATACGGCAGCATGGATATTCTTGGTAGACACGTCAAAAGGAATCCTTCTAAAAAGGTTTTAAAACTGTTATTATAACAAAGGTAATTTTATTATTGGCCCAGGGATTATATCTAAATAGCGCTGTTATAACTTAAATGCATGCGCCTCAATTGGCAGGATGGTCGAAGGCAGATAAGGTACAATGGATAGTTGCCGGAAAACATTTAATAAACACCAATTATTACTAAATGGGAAGTCTGTACAAGGGCTTTTGGAATGTCTTCTAAAGGCATATGTCAGTTTCAGACATTACTAGGACAAAACACTGCTGTTTTAATAAAGGGCAAAGGTAAAGATCGGCTGTTTTTCACCTATCATAGTCACAAAAATTAAAAGTTTTTATTAAATTTTTTATTAAATCTATAAAGATAGTCCCTGAGCCAGCAATGAAATTCACTTTATCCTAGTAACACTTTCAAAACCTTTTGAGAAGTTCCTTTTAACGAGTCTACCCAAAATAATTATACCGCCATATATTGAAGCGATGCTTTAACCCAGCTTGTCAATGTCAATGGTTTCGGGTGTCGGACTGGGCAAACGCTTCAACGTTTTTTATCCGACAAATTTACCACAATGTTTTACATGCAATTTTTAAGCTTTATGCCGAAAATCGTTATGGTTACATTTACGAAACCCGCTCAACCCGATATCCAAAACATGTCCATGGGTCTTATGGTTTTGTGACTGTTACACTTCAGATTTTTGGCATAATTTTTAAATATTGCATTTTGGTAAACTTGTTCGACAAAAAATAGTGATGCTTTTGCCCAGACCGAACTTGAAACACTTGACATTGACAGGCAGAGGGAAAGCGCCTTTTTCATATATGGAAGTATGGAAGACATTCGTAGTAGACTCGTCAAAAGGAACCCTTCAAAAGGTTCAAAAAGTCAATTTTATGTAGTGACCCAGGACTATAACCTAATAGCGCTAACTTAATGTCGATGACAGAAGGGGAACAATGGGTAGTTGCCGGGAAATATTTAAGGGTTCAAGTCTAATTATTACTAAATGGAAAGTCTGTATAAGGGCTTATGGAAAGTGTTATAAAGGCATAAGTCAGTTTAAGACGTCACTAGGAAAAAACCGGCTGTTTTTAATAGAGAGGTGGGTAAAGATCAGCCGTTTTTGCCCATCATTATCACGAAAATTATAAGTTATTATCAAAATTAATTTATTTTATCTACCGGGTAATGCATTGGCGGGCAGAACATAAAAAATTCCAGGTAAATTTAGGGGTTATTTAATTCCTCCCTTGAATATATCGTGACGTCATTTGACATTCAGCGTACTTTTTATCGATTGAATTACAAACTTGCCCCAATTTCTATACCAAATTTTTTATGGAATGTTATTGATTTTAATTTCAGTTGATTTTTGTACCTATTAGATATTTTTAATCATGTGACTAAAAAATAGTGACCTTGGCAGAAAAATTATTTTTGGATAAATAAGGTTGTCAAAAACATACAAATTATCGTATATATGCACCTTCAAAGCACTTTATGAGGGCCGTGGGAATTGATATGGGTAATCAGCATGTGAATAATAAGTCATATTACCTGATTAAAATCTCATATATTAATGAATACATATTTTAAGAGTCGGAGAAAAAATATGTATCTATATAATTGTTAAAACTTTCTGTTCCTATAATAAACAGAAATACATATGTAATTAAAAACAGAATTACAGTTTTAGTGTTTTATACGAAATAAAATTTAATATATCTTTAAACTGCCTTAATCTATATTTATGCGTTTAGTTTTCCCATCTTAGTTGTAATGTTAGGGAATATGTACATATACACTTGTTAGCAGATAAGCTTTAAATTCTCTCCAGGGCAAACAATTAAGTTTAATTACATATGATTTGAGATAGACAAAGTTGATTAGTTTAGCAAAGGATGATGCTAACCTGAAGGTGTACCAATTTATCTATATTGCTCAGATCTGAAGCTGTTTCTTAATCGTTTAATCTACCTACTTTAAAGATAAGAAGGATATTTTAAGCTTTTTTATTTTGTTAGTTTTTTCAAATAAAACGTATTATGTTTATGATACGCTTTTTGTCGAATTATTAAAGTTAGACAACGTCGAGTAAGGTTATTGGTTTGAGGGGTGAACATTGGCAAGGCCATGTGTAGACGACAAAATTAAATTAAAAAAAAAATAATTAGGCCAAAATTGGGTTTTTAAAAAATTTAGATACTGGGTTAGTAAAAAGTACTGCTAGTGGTCCAGTTATGAAATGGACTTCATAATAAGAACACTTTTAAAACATTAAAGGGGAGTTCCAGTTGACGAGTCTACCACGAATAATTATACCGCCATATATGGAAGCAGCGCTTTAACCCAGCTGTCAATGTCAAATGTTTTTGGTGTCGGACTGGGCGAACGCGTTACTTTTTGTCGGACAAGTTAACTGCAATATTCTACATGCAATGTGTGGATATTGTGCCAAAAATTAAAAAGGGTACATTCACGTAACCCGCCTAGTCCGATATCCGAAATATGTGTTTGATTCTTATGGTTTCTGGAGTTTAACCCCTACCATTTTGGCAAAATGTCTAAAACATTAAAGTAAACTTGTCCGATAAAACAAGTCGTCGCCCAGTCCGACACACGAAACATTTGACATTAACAGGCAGGGTTTCTACATAGAGCTTCAAGGAAATACAACTTTAAGTACATAAAACTTTATTAGTTTGGGAAATATGGTCATCTTAATTAGGTATTTGGATAATTTTTAAAGTAGCGCCATTTTGTAATAAGTGAAGATATTGACTTTATATTTTAGGGTTATAATGTACCCATCAAAAGCTTCAAAATGATATATTACTTGATTCCCTTCTTATTTCAGAATTTTGGGGTGGGACCCTGCTAGCTAGGGATTTAAAGGGGGCGTTCTCCAATTTTTTATAGAAAACTTTTCTCCTCAAAAATATCTTCACGTGTTTCGGCGATTTTCTTAAAACTGTTCCTTTTCGCAGATAACTAAGTGGTAACTATTTTAAAGAAACACCCTGTAGATACTAATTTTGATCAAATGCCGCGGTATCGTTTGAATCATTTGGAGGCTAATTTAGCTCTATTCTAATTAATTTTTTTCAGATTAGTGACGTCCCAAGCGGTACCTAAACAATTATTTTTGTCCTTCCATAAATCTTTATTATACAAGGAAAAAAGTAGTAAATTTTAGCTCAAGGTTTTGTTAACAATGTTCCTAGCCTTATTATTAAAAAAAAACCTAATATTTAAGTCAGAAAATTAATAAGGTAAAATTTGAAGTTTGAAACTTGTCGACTAATATATTTAAAACACAATTAGACCTTGCATTACTATGGAAACCCTTAAGGAAATTATTTAGTATCTGTCACGGTAATTTTGTAATTTAACGGATTAAAATTAAAAAGTTAAAACTAAAAAGCGATACTTTAGCAGTTATTTGGAATATAATGAAGATTTAAAATATTTGACTGGACTTCTAACATAAGGTAAATCTAAGTTCTGTATAATAAATTATTTTAAAATTAAATATTTACCTTTACTAACGTATATGTTTGTCCGGGAAAATAGTACTCACTGTTTTCCCACGAAAAAAAAAGTAATTTTTAATAAGAAGCATATTACTTTAACTACAAACGATTAATTTTAATACATTAGAAATAAGAAAAAAATTTCTTTGTAAATTAGGTGTTTTTATTTTTTTTTCATGTCTTTTGGGTGGGCCGGGGATCTGAAATTAGGAAAATTTTATAAACCAAGCAAGATACGAAAAAAGTTAAAAAGCTTAAAAATAGTTGATAGATCTTTGGGTTATTGGTACGTCAGCAACTAAGGTCATTTAGCTTTAAATGTATGTTTATTTGCTTAGTCCGAATAAAATATTAAACTTGTATAAAGTCAGTGGCGAACACTTTTAGTTAAAAATGATAAAACCCAATAGGGAATGTTTAAAATATATAGTGTTTTGAGTTTAACACCCTGGATTTAGAAAACAATGCATTTTTGGACCCAAGTTTATATAAACTTTTTGCCATATTTTTTGATAAAGAATCTGTTATAAAATTGTCTTAATAATATTTTATAACTCCCTGTAGTAACTAAAATAAATAAAATATTTAATAATATGCCCCAGTCATCTTAGTCAAATTAAAGGGTCAATCTCGGAATCTTACGGAATAAGATGTATATTTGTACATACTTTTATTGTGGTAAAAAAATACTCTCTTAAAAATCCCCTATGATATCGTGTAAGAAACTCGAAATATGACAGGTCAAATGCCAAAAAAATCAATGCGAATATCTCGTTTTCTTTACTTTTATTCGCATTTATATTTATTATAACAGTTCTAGACCAGAATTTTTTTTTAAGTTGATTTCAAGTATTTCTTTGTCTGACTAACGGATCCGATAATAGAGGGCGCGAAGTGTAAAGCAGTTTAGTGTATGTACATACCTTAGCATGCAATCTCTGTCCAAGTGACCAATGGTTACATTTTAAATTATTATGGCACAATCTAAACATTTTGGTAACAACAGCTATTGTTTAACATATTACGTAATTTTTAGGTCTTTCTTTGATCTTTTAGCGGGTTGTATCTCATTAATGTGTAATATTGCCACAAAAAAACTGGGTAAAATATTCGACCAGTTAGGAAGCTAAATGAATATAGGACTTACAGTTGTCTATAGGTTATTTAATAACTTTTAGCTTGTGGGTACTCCATGCAGTTTCTTTTTGTGACGTTATAATATATTAAGAATTTTTATTGTAAAGTATTTAATAACTTAAATTATGATGTAAAAATGACGTGAAAGAAATAACGTTTATGCTTGTGTTCAAATTTTACTTTTACAACTGTTATTGCAAAGTTTTAAACGTATAAAATTATGTTTGGCAACATCGCAGGGAATATGTAAGTTCTTAGCAGCTGTCCTGGTAGGCGGCTGAAGGAGTCGTACTGGCGTTGCTGTACCCTTGGGGATCGAGAAAAGATCCACGCCAAATTGGGGCTTCTTTCTTCTGGGCTAAGCGCTGTGAGTGAAGATTCCTAAAGCCTAAGGTTTTTACGTTTTTGTGTTAAATACATGGTGTCTTCGTATGGTCGAGGAGGTGCGCATGCCTTGCGGAAAACCGTCAGTGGTGAAAGTGACGGTTATGCGCGATACCACTAGCAGCCCTAGGCGCTATTTATGCATGTTCAGAAAGTCGTCGCTTATGATAATTGTTTGAAGTGTTTCTTATTCATATGCTAGGAAAGTCTGGGAGTTTTGAGCTAGATTATCCAGATTTTACACGGACAAAGCCGGGAAAGCTTTGACTTGGTATAAGAGCCATAAAACAAAAAAATAGATAGATAGATAATATCTTATATAATAAAGGTTAACTTAATAAGTGATGCAGAAAAAATGTATGTTTGCAAAATTTAAAAAATGTTTGAATTATTTTAAAAAAAAGTTATAAGTATCTCTCTACACTACCCTAGGAGTAACCTATTTCAATTCATTAAGGCATTTTCATAAATAATAAAATATTAAAAGTCGCCTTTAATTCTATAATAAAATTTGAAATTTAAATCATTTCCGGAATCAAATTACACTTTGGCCCCAAAAAGCTTTTAACTCTTTTATATTCTAAGCGTATCCGGCAAAATGCCTTTGATGTATTTTTAAAAAGGGATCCTTTAGTTTTAATAATTTTTGACCTTTGTTCGGATAAATGAATTTTGAATCTAAAATGTACAACGTTAGTAACTTTGGTGTAACTTAGAACCCTTTGTCCCAAAAATTACAAAAAATTTGTTCTTTTTACTGTTTAAAGTACTAAGTTATAATTACAGATTTTATTAGGGTAAAATTGCTATTTTTGTGTCTTAAGTTTTTGTTTAAAACGATATAATTTTATTTTAACCTAGAAAATACAACAAAAAGTGTTATTTTAATCTTAATTTATTTAAAATTATTTTTTTAAAATAAGGAAACAAGTTATAATTACAGATTTTATTAGGGTAAAATTGCTATTTTTGTGTCTTAAGTTTTTGTTTAAAACGATATAATTTTATTTTAACCTAGAAAATACAACAAAAAGTGTTATTTTAATCTTAATTTATTTAAAACTATTTTTTTAAATAAGGAAATAAGTTATAATTACAGATTTTATTAGGGTAAAATTGCTATTTTTGTGTCTTAAGTTTTTTGTTTAAAACGATATAATTTTATTTTAACCTAGAAACTACAACAAAAAGTGTTATTTTAATCTTAATTTATTTAGAACTCTTTTTTTAAATAAGGAAAAAAATTATAATTACAGATTTTATTGGGGTAAAATTGCTATTTTTGTGTCCTAAGTTTTTTGTTTAAAACGATAAAATTTTATTTTAACCTAGAAACTACAACAAAAAGTGTTATTTTAATCTTAATTTATTTAAAACTATTTTTTTAAATAAGGAAATAAGTTATAATTACAGATTTTATTAGGGTAAAATTGCTATTTTTGTGTCTTAAGTTTTTTGTTTAAAACGATATAATTTTATTTTAACCTAGAAAATACAACAAAAAGTGTTAATTTAATCTTAATTTATTTAAAACTATTTTTTTAAATAAGGAAATAAGTTATAATTACAGATTTTATTAGGGTTAAATTGCTATTTTTGTGTCTTAAGTTTTTTGTTTAAAACGATATAATTTTATTTTAACCTAGAAACTACAACAAAAAGTGTTATTTTAATCTTAATTTATTTAGAACTCTTTTTTTAAATAAGGAAAAAATTTATAATTACAGATTTTATTAGGGTAAAATTGCTATTTTTGTGTCCTAAGTTTTTTGTTTAAAACGATATAATTTTATTTTAACCTAGAAACTACAACAAAAAGTGTTATTTTAATCTTAATTTATTTAAAACTATTTTTTTAAATAAGGAAAAAAATTATATATTACAGATTTTATTGGGGTAAAATTGCTATTTTTGTGTCCTAAGTTTTTTGTTTAAAACGATATAATTTTATTTTAACCTAGAAACTACAACAAAAAGTGTTATTTTAATCTTAATTTATTTAGAACTATTTTGTTAAATAAGGAAATAAGTTATAATTACAGATTTTATTAGGGTAAAATTGCTATTTTTGTGTCTTAAGTTTTTTGTTTAAAACGATATAATTTTATTTTAACCTAGAAAATACAACAAAAAGTGTTATTTTAATCTTAATTTATTTAAAACTATTTTTTTAAATAAGGAAATAAGTTATAATTACAGATTTTATTAGGGTAAAATTGCTATTTTTGTGTCTTAAGTTTTTGTTTAAAACGATATAATTTTATTTTAACCTAGAAACTACAACAAAAAGTGTTATTTTAATCTTAATTTATTTAAAACTCTTTTTTTAAATAAGGAAAAAAATTATAATTACAGATTTTATTGGGGTAAAATTGCTATTTTTGTGTCCTAAGTTTTTGTTTAAAACGATATAATTTTATTTTAACCTAGAAAATACAACAAAAAGTGTTATTTTAATCTTAATTTATTTAAAACTATTTTTTAAATAAGGAAATAAGTTATAATTACAGATTTTATTAGGGTTAAATTGCTATTTTTGTGTCTTAAGTTTTTTGTTTAAAACGATATAATTTTATTTTAACCTAGAAAATACAACAAAAAGTGTTATTTTAATCTTAATTTATTTAAAACTATTTTTTTAAATAAGGAAATAAGTTATAATTACAGATTTTATTAGGGTTAAATTGCTATTTTTGTGTCTTAAGTTTTTTGTTTAAAACGATATAATTTTATTTTAACCTAGAAACTACAACAAAAAGTGTTATTTTAATCTTAATTTATTTAGAACTCTTTTTTTAAATAAGGAAAAAATTATAATTACAGATTTTATTGGGGTAAAATTGCTATTTTTGTGTCCTAAGTTTTTTGTTTAAAACGATATAATTTTATTTTAACCTAGAAACTACAACAAAAAGTGTTATTTTAATCTTAATTTATTTAGAACTCTTTTTTTAAATAAGAAAAAAATTATAATTACAGATTTTATTGGGGTAAAATTGCTATTTTTGTGTCCTAAGTTTTTTGTTTAAAACGATATAATTTTATTTTAACCTAGAAAATACAACAAAAAGTGTTATTTTAATCTTAATTTATTTAAAACTATTTTTTTAAATAAGGAAATAAGTTATAATTACAGATTTTATTAGGGTTAAATTGCTATTTTTGTGTCTTAAGTTTTTTGTTTAAAACGATATAATTTTATTTTAACCTAGAAAATACAACAAAAAGTGTTATTTTAATCTTAATTTATTTAAAACTATTTTTTTAAATAAGGAAATAAGTTATAATTACAGATTTTATTAGGGTTAAATTGCTATTTTTGTGTCTTAAGTTTTTTGTTTAAAACGATATAATTTTATTTTAACCTAGAAACTACAACAAAAAGTGTTATTTTAATCTTAATTTATTTAGAACTCTTTTTTTAAATAAGGAAAAAATTATAATTACAGATTTTATTGGGGTAAAATTGCTATTTTTGTGTCCTAAGTTTTTTGTTTAAAACGATATAATTTTATTTTAACCTAGAAACTACAACAAAAAGTGTTATTTTAATCTTAATTTATTTAGAACTCTTTTTTTTAAATAAGAAAAAAATTATAATTACAGATTTTATTGGGGTAAAATTGCTATTTTTGTGTCCTAAGTTTTTTGTTTAAAACGATATAATTTTATTTTAACCTAGAAAATACAACAAAAAGTGTTATTTTAATCTTAATTTATTTAAAACTATTTTTTTAAACAAGGAAATAAGTTATAATTACAGATTTTATTAGGGTTAAATTGCTATTTTTGTGTCTTAAGTTTTTTGTTTAAAACGATATAATTTTATTTTAACCTAGAAAATACAACAAAAAGTGTTATTTTAATCTTAATTTATTTAAAACTATTTTTTTAAATAAGGAAATAAGTTATAATTACAGATTTTATTAGGGTTAAATTGCTATTTTTGTGTCTTAAGTTTTTTGTTTAAAACGATATAATTTTATTTTAACCTAGAAACTACAACAAAAAGTGTTATTTTAATCTTAATTTATTTAGAACTCTTTGTTAAATAAGGAAACAAGTTATAATTACAGATTTTATTGGGGTAAAATTGCTATTTTTGTGTCTTAAGTTTTTTGTTTAAAACGATATAATTTTATTTTAACCTAGAAAATACAACAAAAAGTGTTATTTTAATCTTAATTTATTTAAAACTATTTTTTTAAATAAGGAAATAAGTTATAATTACAGATTTTATTAGGGTAAAATTGCTATTTTTGTGTCTTAAGTTTTTTGTTTAAAACGATATAATTTTATTTTAACCTAGAAACTACAACAAAAAGTGTTATTTTAATCTTAATTTATTTAAAACTATTTTTTTAAATAAGGAAAAAATTATAATTACAGATTTTATTGGGGTAAAATTGCTATTTTTGTGTCCTAAGTTTTTTGTTTAAAACGATATAATTTTATTTTAACCTAGAAACTACAACAAAAAGTGTTATTTTAATCTTAATTTATTTAGAACTCTTTTTTTTAAATAAGAAAAAAATTATAATTACAGATTTTATTGGGGTAAAATTGCTATTTTTGTGTCCTAAGTTTTTTGTTTAAAACGATATAATTTTATTTTAACCTAGAAAATACAACAAAAAGTGTTATTTTAATCTTAATTTATTTAAAACTATTTTTTTAAACAAGGAAATAAGTTATAATTACAGATTTTATTAGGGTTAAATTGCTATTTTTGTGTCTTAAGTTTTTTGTTTAAAACGATATAATTTTATTTTAACCTAGAAAATACAACAAAAAGTGTTATTTTAATCTTAATTTATTTAAAACTATTTTTTAAATAAGGAAATAAGTTATAATTACAGATTTTATTAGGGTTAAATTGCTATTTTTGTGTCTTAAGTTTTTTGTTTAAAACGATATAATTTTATTTTAACCTAGAAACTACAACAAAAAGTGTTATTTTAATCTTAATTTATTTAAAACTATTTTTTAAATAAGGAAAAAAATTATAATTACAGATTTTATTGGGGTAAAATTGCTATTTTTGTGTCCTAAGTTTTTTGTTTAAAACGATATAATTTTATTTTAACCTAGAAACTACAACAAAAAGTGTTATTTTAATCTTAATTTATTTAGAACTCTTTTTTTTAAATAAGAAAAAAATTATAATTACAGATTTTATTGGGGTAAAATTGCTATTTTTGTGTCCTAAGTTTTTTGTTTAAAACGATATAATTTTATTTTAACCTAGAAAATACAACAAAAAGTGTTATTTTAATCTTAATTTATTTAAAACTATTTTTTTAAACAAGGAAATAAGTTATAATTACAGATTTTATTAGGGTTAAATTGCTATTTTTGTGTCTTAAGTTTTTTGTTTAAAACGATATAATTTTATTTTAACCTAGAAAATACAACAAAAAGTGTTATTTTAATCTTAATTTATTTAAAACTATTTTTTTAAATAAGGAAATAAGTTATAATTACAGATTTTATTAGGGTTAAATTGCTATTTTTGTGTCTTAAGTTTTTGTTTAAAACGATATAATTTTATTTTAACCTAGAAACTACAACAAAAAGTGTTATTTTAATCTTAATTTATTTAGAACTCTTTGTTAAATAAGGAAACAAGTTATAATTACAGATTTTATTGGGGTAAAATTGCTATTTTTGTGTCTTAAGTTTTTTGTTTAAAACGATATAATTTTATTTTAACCTAGAAAATACAACAAAAAGTGTTATTTTAATCTTAATTTATTTAAAACTATTTTTTTAAATAAGGAAATAAGTTATAATTACAGATTTTATTAGGGTAAAATTGCTATTTTTGTGTCCTAAGTTTTTGTTTAAAACGATAAAATTTTATTTTAACCTAGAAACTACAACAAAAAGTGTTATTTTAATCTTAATTTATTTAGAACTCTTTGTTAAATAAGGAAACAAGTTATAATTACAGATTTTATTAGGGTAAAATTGCTATTTTTGTGTCTTAAGTTTTTTGTTTAAAACGATATAATTTTATTTTAACCTAGAAACTACAACAAAAATGTTATTTTTATCTTAATTTATTTAGAACTCTTTTTTTTTAAATAAGGAGTGTCAAAATTTCAGTTCATGTTTTGTAAAACTTTCTCTTCTTTTAGAGAAAGGGATGAGTCACAACTTTTGCCGCTCATAGATAAGGTATGCATTGTAATAGCTTAAGGAACATGTTAAAAAATAAGAAAAACAGAATATCCGGAAACTGTATTGACCAACGACGTATGGACCAGGTTTGTTTACGTTTGAGCTATTGTCATCAATACATCACAGGAAAAGCGCTAAAATGCGTTTTGCCAAATTTAATTTTTCCACTCTAAACTTACTAACCACAAGTAGTTGTTGGATAAGCCTCTATATTAAAGAATTTTGTAATATAACTTTTTAAATAAACAATACATATGTTTTTATCATTTTTAGATATCCTAATAGAGTAATATGTTTAAATATTATAAGTTATTATCTTTTTAAAAAAGCAAAATTCTGAAAATACGTGATTATCTGTTAATCCCGGCAACGCCGCCCAGGGATTTTTACTCCATCGTAAATAAAACATGAATGAACTTTTCCTCAACACTTGTGGGTGACTCCCCCTTTGCTTTGTCATTTCTGTTGGTTACTGTCATTTGACAATTTGGAAAGCCAAAAGTGATCAAATAAAGCTTACAATGCGATTTTGTGTATTTTTTGGTGTTTGTTGGTGATTAGAAAGTGTTTCTAAAGACAATATGGGTAGGTATTGCTTTGTTTGTAGAAGGGTAGACTATTCATTACCGCACCTCACTTTTCACAGGTAAATAGAGACCAACGTCGTTGGGTGCATTCTATCGACCAAGGTCAAAAAGTAAGTCCGCCATTTTCATTTCTCGCTTGCCTCACCCCCTTTGCCTATTAGGATTGTTGGCTTAATGTTTATCATAAAATTATAAGTGAATCGCTGGGTCCATACGTCGTTGGTATTGACATAGTTTTAGGGGTAATTATATTAAGAAGGAACGTTTTTCTAGAGACGGCTGCAATACGGTTGCCCATATAAACAAACAAGCGGTTAGCTGCAGCCCTGTGTGTATCGATTTATAAGCTTTTGACAGCAATAAGGGTTTACTTAAGGAATTAAAAAAATAATAATAACTAACCAAAACCAACCATGACTCCCCTTCCCCACGTATACTCTGTTTTTGTTTTTGTATATTATGTCTGTAAAAAGCCTATAAATCAATATACACAGGGCTAGAAAAAATCGATACGCACGGGGCTGTAGCTAACCGCTTTTATATAGAATACATTATGTCTGTTTAAAGCTTAACAATAAGCCCGATTGCTGTTAAACCTAGTGGCGTAGCCTAGGCAAATATAGGCCTAGGCAAAGTCGTATTTGCAAAAAAATTAAATTATTTAAAAAAGGCATAGTAACAACCAAGAAAAAAGGTCCTTACAGAAAAAAGTACTGACGGAACGTGAACATCATTTCATTTTTTCATTTACGCCTATTATTGTTTATCTTGCAGAAACTTGTAAGATGATAGTATATTACGACTTTAAAGAATACCTTTAAAGTTGGGCTTGGCTTCACATGTGTTCCTTTCAAGTGCGAGGCGGTAGGCGATCGCCTAAACTGCCTACGCCTAAGTACTTTACTGGTGAAAACAACCTACACTATCGGACATAACTATTGCAACAAATTGATAATTCATTATTATGTGTGGTGTTTAACGCATACTTCCTCCGAGTTTGCGTTATTGAATAAACATGAGACAATATAATGAGAAATTTCATTCAGATGGCATAAGGCTACTTAAAGATCTGTAAATTAACGTTCTAATCCCAAAAATATATCGCCTACAGCAAGGCAAAGGTAGTGTTGTGTTGTGGGCTTGCTTTTCATCAGGGGGTTGGACTTCCACACTTTATTGATAGAATAAAGAAAATGTTTATGTATAAAAACATTATGGAAAAAACTTTTCCAGAATGTCCTTACAGTTCAATTTTAAGTAAGATAAAGATCCAAAGCACACTTCTAGCTTGTGTGACAGTGGTTCAGGCAGAAAAATATTCCAGTCTTAGACTGGCCTGCGCCATCCCCTGACCTAAATCCCATAGAAAACATATGAGAAGAGGTAAAACGGTAAATACAGATATTTTTTCTTCTAAGAAACAAGTACAGCAAGCAAGCAATGGATATGCTATTGGTTATTAAACGCGTAAAATGCTTTAAATTGTATTCCTATAATTATAGTATTGTACTTTTTATTTATTAAATTAGTTTACCCTAATGCAAATGTTGCAATACTTTTGTCGTCATTTTTTTTTTTAATATCTTTAGAATAATTGTTCTAGTAATTCAGTAAATATGCTGATATGCTGCTCATGTTGCTTTAAATTGCTTTAAATAATGCTTAAAAGAGGTTTTTATCTAATTATCGCAATATGATCTATCTAAAAAACGACACTAAAACTATAAAGCAACCAACATGAAAGTTTATATTATTTGCAATTTTAAAATATTTATTATCTTAACAAGTGCGAAAAGTTAGGATTAATATTTTTCTACAAGCATAAAAGAGACAATTTACCTTCTTTAAAGTTTATTTTAAATCACAATCCAACAAAATTTTATACCAAAAATTTATTTATTATTTATATGAATGTTAAAAAGTACAACTTGTAGCTTTTTGCAGACTAATTACCAAATTCAGGTTTTGCTGTGTGCGGCTAAAGGATTACTGTCTTTACAGAATGCTGGAGCAAGAGTCATCTAGTTAATGTTTGATGGACCTGCATTCTGCTTTTCTGTTTGAGGCTTTCTGGTTAAACTTTATTTTCATGTAAAATAATTTTAATTTTGTTATTACTCTCATAATATGGTACAATAAGATAAAGGTAAGTGCTAATGTAGTAACATACCGAAAACATCTCAACGAGGACATAATTTTCAAAATCAAATATCACAAAAACAAATAAAATTAGACACTCTTACTATAAACAAACTTGAGTTATTTTTAAAGTAGAATCTAAAACCGTCATAAAAATATAGGGTGTTGCATTTTAAAAAAATATAACTTTTGACACGTGACACATTTTTGAGACAGACCCTGCATAGACTAAAATAACTTTTAAACTGTGGTCTTATCCGAACCTGTATGTGTTTCCAGTATTTACATTTTTTTAAAACCCCATAGTTATCCAGCTACAGACCGTGTCCATATTTAGAAAAAACATTTATGGTAAATTCTTTTTAGTTTAAAAGTAATATTTTAAAAATATTTGTCTTATTTATGCAAATTGGGTGGTTGTTTCGAAAGTTGGAGCAACCCCCATTTGACCAAATTTGATACTACAGGGCACAGAACTAATAAAAAAGGGGCTGGTTATTTTCAACCAAAGTGTCATCTGTCACCTGTATCATGTCCCAGTGGTACCAGCCACCGGCCATTTCAAGAGTTCGATCTGAGATTGATTTTTACTCAAATTTTATATTAGGGGTATTTTCAGAAAGTAAATCTGAAAAACTTTGCTAATCTTGACAAAATGGCGAAACAATTTTTTTAGTGAATAAACTGAGACATTTATTTTAAAAAGGTTGGTTGATATAACGAACTAAAAAATGAAAAATAATTAATAGTTTACAAAAACTAAAAAACACGCTTTTTATATGCAACCGAGACTAAAAATTAAAAAATAATTTTTCATTAAAAAAAAAATATTTTCACTTCATAGTAAAAAGCGTGGGGTGCTTAATATATTAAATGTTATAATTATTATATTTGCCAATAATGCTCTATGATGGAAAAGTTATGAAAAATAGTAAAATGCACCCCGCTTTTTACTATGAAGTGAAAATATTTTTAATGAAAGAATTATTTTTTAATTTTTAGTTCGGTTTGCATGTAAAAGCGTGTTTTTACGGACACTTTATCTTAGCATGCATTTACTGTAGCTTATTTAAAAGAAAATGACAGGTAGAAAGCAAAGTTTTAAAAATAAATCCGTTTGCCCTAATCCTTGAAGAGAAAAATAATGCTTTTCGTCTGTCTTGAGAATTAAAAAAAAACGCCGAATAAGAATGCTCTGTCAGCAGAATGGTGGATATACGAAGTATTATCAGGAACTTTTATTTTGATGATGAGCTTTAACAAGGTACACAGCGATGGCAATGATGATCATCTAAAAGTTTAAAAGTAAAAATAATTTGGAGTTAAAAGAGATTTTTTATATCCCTCTTTGTTTGTTTTCTTTTGCTAACTTTACTATCTTTGACAACCGCTTTTTTTAATCCAAGAATTTGAAAGCAATTTGTTTACCTTATTTAAAGAGTTAAAAACTTTACAGAATTATAAGAGTAATAAACTTCTTACTGCTTTTTATTTCCTTGCACGGCAGGGTTGCATCTGTTAAGTCCTCTTTTGATTTAGCGTTGCAGATTTTCACACTAGTCAAAGTTTTTACCTTTAGAGCTATCCGAAAACATCAGCCGCAGACCGGTTTCAAACTAGTTGATTCTTATCAGTACAGTGTAGGTAATAATAAAAACTCCAAAGAAATAAGCGATAGCTAATTTAATGTCACACGTCTTTCAGAATGTTCTTAAAACTAAAGCTTAAAGTTTAAAAAAAAATAACTTTTAAATTTTTTATTGTTATTTAATTTTCTGTTGACAGTGGTGGCAGACTTGCCAATGAAACGTCGATTGTTAGGTTTCTAGCTACGTATTTAAATTTTTTTTTGTTTTTTTTTAACGGGTTTTTCTTTCTTTTGTTTTTAGAAAACTATTTGATTTGGCGTGTACCCAAATTATTACCATCAATTAAATAAATCTGCCGGACCAATACAAAACATACCTTCGACTTAAATAATGTGTTAAATAATTAAATGATTAGATTAGATTAGATTAGGAGGTGGATTGCATATCCTCTAACACTGCAACCTGCTCAGGTTTATTGTGTGTCCTCCGTCTATAGGTTAGAGTTAAATGATAACACTTCACTAATTTAAGAAATTTAAGCAAAGCAATAAATAAGAGAACGGTCCAAACATAGAAATGGTATAAATTTTACAAAGCAGTGTTTATATATCCCATTTTTAAAGGCACCTAAATTGAATAAGGCTTCTTAAAAAAATTAAGGGGCCAACGGTTAGACAAAATGGAATTTAAAATTTGTTAAGGTTACAAAAAATTAAATTTTTAAATATTGTAAAAAGTTAAAAAATAAACATCGGATACTGTCATACAACCTTACAATATTTTGTGTACTATATCTAAATTGCTTTTATTTAATAAACAATTTTTGATACCTGATTTCTAAGAACAAATAAAATTGATTTCTACGTGCATTAACTATATTTAAAAAGTATTATTTTAAATGCTATAAATTTTTTCCAAGAAGGCACACTCTTAACTTTTTTTGTTAATTTTACTCTAAAATATAATATTTATGCATCAATTTTAGTTTAAATATATTAAACTAATTCGTTTCAAAAGTAAAAATTAACATAATCAACTAATTTAAAAGTGTAGTGGGAAAGTTAATACTTCAGTAAGTTTAACATTATTTTTGTATTTTATTTTTATTTTCCATAAAACAATAGAGTTAATAATAAGTTTATTTTTTGTGAAGCTTTCAAAATACCATTTATTCAAAGATTCGTAAGTAGTAAGTTTGATTTCTAATTTTAATAAATTTTAATTAAAATTATTACTTTATGTCTACAAAGTCCAAAAATAAATTAATTTTTTTCGCAGGATCTTAATTTAATATTGGATTGGGGTGCCAAAAATCTCGTCCACTTTAATGCATCCAAAACACAATCATGTTTTTTGTCGCGAAAAGAGTCATCAAATACTCATCCTCTACTTATGAGCGGCCAAGTTTTACAGAGCAAAGATACCTTCAATCTTGTAGGCGTCACATTTAAAAGTAACCTTAACTGGCATAAACACATTGTATCTATAGCCACGGCAGCTTCAAAAGCTTGGATTTCTCTTTCGAGCCAAAAAGTATTTTTCTCCTTCTAATTTATACACTTTATATGTGTCCCCGATCCGACCTCCCTTGGAGTATTGTTCTCATATCTGGGGCATGGCTTCCCCCACAACACTAAGCATTCTGGATTCTATTCAAAGAAGAGCTATTCGTCTCATTAATGATCCTTCACTTACAGAAAGGCTTCCCTCTCTTGCCCATCGTCGGGCTGTGAAGGATTTATCGCTTTTTATAGGTACTTCCATGGCTTCTGCTCTGAAGAATTGTCCACTATAGTTCCTCCACTCACAGTTCCCAACAGAGAAACTCGTAGTTCCGCGCGTATGCATCCCTATACGGTCTAATTGGACAGGCCCCGAACTTCCCACTTTGTTCTTTCTTTTATCCCTAGAGTTTCTAGATTGTGGCCTGCTGCCAGCGGATGTCTTTCCTTCCCCCAAATCTTCAAGTATGTAAGCCCCGTGTCAACAAACTCCCTTTTACCTCGCTTAAGACACCCACGGTACGTTAGTATTTAGGCTTTTAGCCTTCGTGGTTTGTCCAACGATAAAAAAAATAAATAAATGAGCCTATATTTATAAAACAAAAAACCGTTTATGTTTTAAATTATAATAAATAAAAGTGTTTAAAAACCTTTATCAATAAACGTTACCTAAAAAAGGGAACTTTTTATTTTTAAAAACAAAATTATTTTAACCTATAAGTAAAATATATTTATTGTGTTTCAATTATTTTGTTGCAATTATTACTAACTTTAACCCTTTTTTTAAATGAAGTTTCTTTAGATTATTTTAATTAAGCAATCATATTAAACCTGTGTACGCAAAGAATTTTATGCGTCCGGATAAATAACAATTATTTACACCGAAAAAAGAAACCAATTTTAGATTGTCTTACAAAACGAAATGGGAAATCGGATATATGACATGTATTTTTTATTTTCTGTTTCCCTTTTCGGTAAATCCACAAAAAGGCAATTTCTAACTATCTTAGAAAGGCAGACAGCTCAATTTATCAACGAGGATCCCGTCACTCTCTATATTTTAAGAAGTTTATTTTGTTTCTCTTTCGTTTCTAGTTTAAAAGCTAATTTAAACGTTAAGTAGTTTTAGAAATTTATTTTGCTTTACCTTAAGAAACTACTCTTTAATTTATTAACAATAATTTGGCTATTTAAAAAATATATACAAAAAGAATATTAGAAAGTTAAATATAATTAGCACCAGGCATATTTTAAGTAACTGGTTATAGTTATTTAATTTTTATACACACAATATTTAAAGTCTAGTCGATAATTTCATTTTCTGCCAAAAAGTAATCCTTTGCTTATGAGTGGCCAGGTTTTGCAGAGCGGGGACACATTTAACCTTGTGGGAGTCACATTTGACAATAACCTTAACTGGCATAAACACATTGTATCTAAAGGCTTCAAAAAGCTTGGATTTCTTTTCCGAGCCAAAAGTATTTTTCTCTTTCCAATTTATACACTTTGTATGTGTCCCAAATTCGACCCTCTCTGAAATCGTCTTATTAATGATCTTTTACTTACTTAAAGACTTCTCTTGCCCATCGTCGAGCTGTGGGAGATATATCGCTCTTCTATAGATACTTTTACGGCTTCTGCTCCGACGAATTATCCAGTATAGTAGCTCCTCTTGCAGCTTCCAACAGAGAAACTCGTGGTGCCGCGCGTATGCATCCCTATACGGTTCAATTAGACAGGCCCCGAACTTCCCATTTCGTTCGTTCTTTTATCCCTTGAGTTTCTAGACTGTGGAACCTACTGCCAGCGGAGGTCTTTCCTTCCCCCAAATCTTCAAGTTTTTAAGTCCCGTGTCAAGAAACTTCCTCTTACCCTGCTTAAGACACCCACGGTACGTTAGTTTAGGCTTTCAGCCTTAGTGGATTGTCCAAAAAAAAAAAAAACACAGTCTTTTTTTTATCTTTATGACATCTCACGAAGGCTTATGCCTAAATGCCAGTGTACCTTGAGTGCCGGGTTACTGAATATTTAACCCATTTTTATCGTGTTCCGTTAACGTTATCCAAACACTGAAACATGCAGTTTTGCATTTCACAGCACCTTTTAGACAACGCGGTAATGCCACCACGGACCTTATTTTTAAATAACTACTACCTAGGCTCCTCTCCTATAGATATGGGTATTGGCTTAAACAATCTGATATGGCATTTAGAAAAAGACGTAATTTGGATTTTTTGCAAAAGAAAGCACAATAAACTATTAACTAAAAACTTTAAAAATTAGCCTTCCAGCCTTTTGCCAAATTCTTAAAAAACACTTATTAGGTATCTTAACCAGATAAAATGAATAGCAAAAAATGTTTAGCTATATAATAATAGGTTAATCTTCTACTAGTTAATTTTTTCAAAAGCAACGTCAAACTCCACAATGTACATCAGACATTTCATTTTTAATAAAATAAAAATTTAATTTTTTAACAAGTTCATTGGTAAGTTTTTAGGTAAACCGTTTACCACACTTTTGGTAAATTAGTTACCACATTTTTGAGACGCAGCCATTGGCCCAGTTTCCGTCTGGCGTCTGGTTAAGATTTTATTTTATTAGACTAAAATAATTTAAACCGAGAGCTAATGAACCTTTGTTTAGAGATTGAAACCTTTGCATCGTAAGTAACTTTATATTAAATATTTTATTATTTCATTTCTTTTAAAGTAATCATAACTTTTATTATATTGTGTAAGGACAGAATATTTCTTCATAGTATATAAAAGTTTTAATTTTCTTAAAATGTTTAATAAACTTTTTATTTTATTTTGGAGAAAAGCCAAATAACATTTTGTTCAAACGTCTTACGCGTGCCATGAAATACCTTTAAGTCATTAAATATTCTTGAAGAGCAAAAAAGGGGTTTTTTCTTCAAACTTCCATCCTTGTCCCTTGCGGCCGCTGCGTATAGTATTCTAATATACAAAGAAAAAGAAAATCATCACACTTGCGTGCCCAAAATTAAACCTTGCGTGCCATTTGTGGCACGCGTGCCATTGGTTCACCATCTCTGGCTTAGGGCATCACGTAGTCTTAATGCGGCACTGTTTGCAGGAAATTATTGCTCAAATAGACTTTAATGCTGCGTCCAGACTTGCAACAATTCACCGCGCCGAATAGCGCGCCACATAGTGCGGACGTGGACGAAATTTTCGTCGTTCCAAGGGTTTGGGGAATGATTCCTCGGTGATTCAGAGCTTGTCGGTTTTTGCAACAAAGGAGCGCGCAAATAGGTTGGTTTGTTTGGACGGATGTTTGGCAAATTGTTGCAAGTCTGGATGCAGCTTTATGTATACCATAAAATGTGCCGCATTGGGAAAAAGTTTGGTATTTTATTACTTGATTTATTGCAACAACTATTTTTAGAAGGTGTTGGTTCGGGATACTATTTTTTTAAATTTTGTTGTTCCTATTTGTTAATTATTTATTGTTGCTGATTGCATCAAAAAGCCTATGTTTTTTCCCAACCATTAGTTATCACTAAGAAATGGTTAAAAATACGGCACAATCCAAACGTTGTGCATATTTAATAAACAAAATAAAGACGATAAAAATCCAATAAATGTATATCATAAAATATTTGAAGTCGAGTTTTATAACTTTACATAAAGATTGAAAAATTTAGTTTTTGTTTAAACTACAGAATTTTTTAGACATTAAAATAATATTTTTAAAAAATGGGGTAGGAATTGGGAAAAAGTTTGGTATATCATAACTTTATATATTGTAACAAATATTTTTGGATGTAGACCAGGACCGATTATTTTTGAAACTAATATAAATTATTAAAAAATAAAATTTAATTTTAAAGTTCGTGACTGTAACAAAAAAAATACGGGCGATATGAGTTGGAAAAGGGGGAGAAAGGAGGGTTTTAAAGGTTAAAAATAGTTAAGTAGCAAAGTTAAGGGTTATAAAAAAATCTAAAAATTAATGTAAAAATTTAAATAAGCAATTTTGTGGTTTTCTATTTTTTTAATGTTTTTTTTTTCTACGAAATTTGATAAACACTTACCTTTTTATATATTTCAAAACACACTGTAATTTTTGGATTTAAAGAAATAATTTTTAATCTTATTTTGACTTATTATCAAAAAAGTACCCTTGTTTTCAATGAAAATTTACGTGTCAACATATCGGCATTTTTACAAAGGTTGTTGGCAATTGCAATAATTTAGTTCGTGTGTTTTTTCAATCATCAGTTATTACTTAAAAATAATTAATAGTTTAAAAAACTAAAAAACACGCTTTTATATGCAACCGAACTAAAAATTAGAAAATAATTTTTCATTAAAAAAATATTGTCATTTCATAGTAAAAAGCGTGGGGTGCATTTTACTATTTTTTCATAACTTTTCCATCATAGATATTTGCAAATATAATAATTATAACATTTAATATATTTATCACCCCACGCTTTTTACTATGAAATGACAATATTTTTTTTAATGAAAAATTATTTTCTAATTTTTAGTTCGGTTGCATATAAAAGCGTGTTTTTTAGTTTTTTAAACTATTAATTATTTTTCATTTTTAGTTTCTGCTACTCTTGACAAAATGGCGAAAATTTTTTTAATGAACAAGAGTGGCAAATTTTAAAATTTTTCCAACAGATTGCAACTCACTAAAAAATTTCTTCTTCATTAAGTAGCAAAGTTTGAAATTTTGCCAACAGATGGCAATCCAGGCAATGTTTGGACCGTTGCCAATATATTGCAACCCACTAAAAATTTCTTCTTCATTTAATAGCAAAGTTTGAAATGTTGCCAACAGATGGCAACCTAGGGGTTGTTTTTATAATATAATGGAATTTTTTTCCTGGCGATCCAAAAAAGATAACGGGATACTGTTTGCAGATTATTGCATTGTCATGTTTCCTTAATACGTGTGCAAAGTTTCAAAGAAATCGAATAGCTGGAAGTTGGTTAAAATTAGGCTCAAAGATTCCGTTACATAGCCAGATAGTTACAACCCAAGTTAATAAAAAAGCGTGTTAACGGCATTTATTAACCGTTATTGTTCATAAAAATTGAACACCAATGGTGCAACTAACCCAATTGTGTAAAAGAACTTATTAATTTTTATTGTTCATAAAAATTGAACACCAATGGTGCAACTAACCAAATTGTGTAAAAACTAAAAAATTTCTTCTTCATTTAATAGCAAAGTTTGAAATGTTGCCAACAGATGGCATCCTAGGTGTTGTTTTTATAATATAATTGAATTTTTTTTCCTGGCGATCCAAAAAAGATAACGGGATACTGTTTGCAGATTATTGCATTGTCATGTTTCCTTAATACGTGTGCAAAGTTTCAAAGAAATCGAATAGCTGGAAGTTGGTTAAAATTAGGCTCAAAGATTCCGTTACATAGGCAGCCAGATAGATAGTTACAACCCAAGTTAATAAAAGCGTGTTAAAAACAGTTAAGGATTCAATACAATCCACGCGTTGTGCGTAATTAATAAACAAAATAAAGACGACGAAAGTTCAAGATATTTCATAAAATATTAGTAATCGATTTTTTATAATACTTTTCATATATATTAAAAAATATTCAGTAAGGATATTAAAAGTCCTCCCCTTCCCCTTTACCTTTTAATGGGACAAGATATTGGGGTCTAGTTAATTTTGGGTAAAGGGTGTCACTTAAACTACTTTTTAGCATAAAAATAATTTCTGTCACGTGACCTAGTATCAAGGGGGCACTAGCAACTTTTTTTCAAAAGAAAAGAGGGGTCATCTAGCACCTCGTTTTAAAGATCCTTTGATTCTTTTCTTAACAACACTTCGTTTTTTAAAAATTGGTCCAGCCGTCCCAGACTTAGAACCGTTTAAAATTTAATTTAAATAGTGTAAAAACCATGCGGTTTTATTGGCATTGGCTTGTAAGTTAAATGAAAGACTATAGTTTAAAAAAGTCGATCCCAAAAAGTCTAGGAACAAGAGCAACCGTCTCGGTTTTACTAAAGAACGCAAGCAACTTCTGGTTTTTGAAGCTAAAGAAAAAATAGACCTAAAAGAAAATATTACCTTAAAAAGAAAGTCATGTAACCTTGTGGGGTCTACTTTTAATCATAGTCCTCATAAAAAAATATTTTAAAATAATAACATATGATAAAAAGTCAGAAAGATATTTAAGACACAATACTTGAAACAAGATAAACCACTTATTTAAAAAGAAAAAAATACTATAAAATACAAGCCAAAGAATAAACATATGTTGTTGAGATACCTTATGGTTAGTCAGTTTAATTTTAAATGTTTTCTTCTAAGTTAGACAAAGCTAAACGCCATACGCTAAGGTCGTAAAATATGTAGCAGTATTTTATTACTCAGCAAAAGTTTAAAAATGGGCTAAAAATCAAAATTAAATAGGCTTATTACAATGCAAAAAGATGTATTGAGCTGTCTAGCCTCATCAATTATATTTATTATCATCCACAACTTTCGTGCACAAACATAAATATTTTGCTCAATTCACAAACAGTTCGTCCTCTTGTGAACTAACAGCGTTATTACGTTTGAAAATCGCAAAAATCTTGAACATTTACGATGGAAACATTTATTTTTCGTAGACAACATTCCTTTAAAAGCTCCTTAAAACCAATCAGGCACTGCATGTATCGTGTATCTATAGTTACCTTTCATCATACTTTTCTCAAGTTCAATATTTCAATTTTAAAGCAGACATTTCCTTTCTTGCTTTTTTTTATATTATTTATGAAACATGCACTTTTAGTACATAAGTGATACAAAGGCATGTTGTTATTTCAGGATTTTTATCTTTTTAGATCTTTGTGATAGGCTATAAAGGCTTGTTTGGTTAATTTGTTTTCTGGGAGTTTTTGGTAAAAGTTTACCACATTTTTGGGTTGCGACCAGGGGCCTAGTTTACGTGTGGCAGTCTCGTTAAAAACTTATTGGATCTTTTGGGGTTGCAACCTTCTCGGTAGGGTTAGTAAATTTTTTATAAAATCTAAACAAAACTAATTATTTTATATAAAATATTTTATTAATTTATTTCTTTTAAAGTAATACTAACGTTTATTATAGTATGCAAGAACAGAATAGTCCTTAATAATATACAGCGTGTCTTCGGCAGCTTTTACCAAATGAAAAACTTTTAAGTATTAATTTTACAAAAACAACTGTCTTTTAATAAAAATTCCTGTTTGATAACAAAATACACTTCCACAAAAATATTTGTATGTTGGATGTAGGGGGTGGCTCAAAAAGACTTGTTTCCCAATTAGGATACAGGTGGTTTTTTAACTACGACACAAAACTTTAAAGGGTAATTTTTATGTCCTTTTATCAAGAAAAGTTCCCATAAACATTTGTCCCGATTAAAAATTTGTCAAATTATAGTTAGTTTGATATTTTTTAAGAAAAAGAAATAGTCAGCTGATTAGACAGTGATGGATTAGAGGTCAGCTGGTCATACGAACATGAAAAAAGGTGTTTTAGTGACTTCCTCTTAACTGAAATTTCATCAGATGATAATCTATGTATTACTGGTAATAAATAAAGAAGTCAGCTGGTTATATCTTGGTGGAATACTTCTTAGCTGTTGCCCCGAATTGGCTATTGATTATGTACTTTAAAAAGAAACAACAACGTTTAAGAAGGTTTTTTTATTTTTATGTATTTTTGTATAGAGTTTATAACAGAATATATTTTTTTAAACATTGAGATACAGAGCGTTAATTATTTTTAAAAAGTTGGTATTTTATAAATATCTTAAATACGAAAGCAGCTACGACAAAAATGTATACCATTAATAGGTTGTATTTTTGATTGCTTAATAGGAAAAAATATGAAAAACTACATAAAAGTCACTGGCGTACATTTTCCTTTCAATAACATTGGCTGTTGTGCCCACGCCCACTAAAACGCTACTGGACCCAATAAAGTCCATTTAGTTAAAGCTTTATAAGCGCCATATTACCTAAAACAAACATACTAAATTTTAACCAAATCGGTTTAAGGGTAATAAACATATTTATAAAATATCGACTTTTTAAAAACTTCATCAGCCTGTATCTCAAAATCGAAGCAACTGTACATATATTCTTAGGAACTTTTCATAATAAAATGACCTAAAAAATCACCCTTTAAAGTTTTTTGTCGTAGTAAAAAAATAACTTGTATCTTAATTTGGAAACAACTCTTCTTAAGGCTACCATGTACATCCAACATACAATTATTATTTTTAGGTAAATGTATTTTCACATCAAGCAGAACTTTTTATAAAGAGGAGTTTTTTCGTAAAGTTAACAAAACATTTTCGATTTGGTAAGAATTTTTGAAGACACGCTGTATAAAAAGTGGAATTTTCTAAATGTTTATTAATTATTTTTATTCTTGAGGAAAGCCAAATATATTTTTTTGGCTTGTATGACGTCAAGACGCTAAATACCGTAAGTTCAGGGTGGTTTTTGGACAATATTTTTAATTAAATACCGAACATGTAGTTATACTGCTACGTCTAAACTTTATCCCATTAACGCTTGTTAATGTCATCTAGAGTCTAACGTTGATCCCGAACCACACCCAATCACACTGAGTGTTTACTTGGTTTTAACCATTCAGTTACTGTTCGTACCTAGCCTTATTTATTTTTTACTTACAGAAACTTTTTAAGAAAAGCCTTGTATAGAACAGTCTCAACATACAGGGTGAGTTTTTAGTGTTTAGTACAGGGATCTTGACCGCAACAGTTACAGAGATGATTAAACGGGAAAAAATTGCAATTTTTAAAGCTAATTTAAATAACTTTTTGTTTTGGCCAAAAAATCATGGCTTACTAGATATTTTAAAAAGCGGTTTTTTTTCAATTATTTTTTCTTTATAGCTTAGTTAATATTTAAAATAGAAAAAAAAGGTTAATAGAAAAGTTGTAAATACTCATCTTCTTAATAATAAAGTATAATCCGATATTTAATGTTGTAGTTCATTTTTAAGCAAGGACATAAACTTGCATCGTCTTAAATAAAATTTATAGTTGGCTATGACATTTTTGAAAAACGTTTTTAAAAGTCTTTAAACGATGTAACCATGTTGGTGATGGGGTAAAACCAACATGATGGTATTTCAGCGGCAAAACTTAGTTAGGTTAAAGTAAAAGAGGTAAAAAACTATTGTCAGTTTGACAAGTGTCGCCTATTTTTAAAAATCAACTATGAATCTTTTAAATCAAAATGCGAGATTTTGAAGCCAGTGTAAGTCAGAAATTAAAAAAGCAGTAAGTATGTAAAAATATTCCTCCTAATACACAAAAATAAATAAAAGTCCACTTGAAAGTAGTTTTCTCAGTTATTGAAGAAGCGAAATTATAAGATCGAGAAATCTACTTCCGTAATGGAGTTCCACGTCTCAATCGCTGCAGGTTAACCAAACTCAAAACCACGCTTTGATTGGAAAAAATGGACAAACTATTGTTAATTTGGTAATTTTCTAGAAACCTGCGGCAACACCGATTTTAACGAAATTTGGTATACGGGGGTTTTTGGTGCCCTATCACAAATCTGAAAGATTTTTGGCAAAAAAATCATGGCTTACTAGATATTTTAAAAAGCCGTTTTTTTCAATTATTTTTCTTTATAGCTTAGTTAATATTTAAAATAGAAAAAAAAGGTTAATAGAAAATTTATAAATACTCATCTTCTTAATAATAAAGTATAATTCGATATTTAATGTTGTAGTTCATTTTTAAGCAAGGACATAAACTTGCATCGTCTTAAATGAAATTTATAGTTGGCTATGACATTTTTGAAAAACGTTTTTAAAAGCCTTTAAACGATGTAACCATGTTGGTGATGGGGTAAAACCAACATGATGGTATTTCAGCGGCAAAACTTAGTTAGGTTAAAGTAAAAGAGGTAAAAAAACTATTGTCAGTTTGACAAGTGTCGCCTATTTTTAAAAATCAACTATGAATCTTTTAAATCAAAATGCGAGATTTTGAAGCCAGTGTAAGTCAAAAATTAAAAAAGCAGTAAGTATGTAAAAATATTCCTCCTAATACACAAAAATAAATAAAAGTCCACTTGAAAGTAGTTTTCTCAGTTATTGAAGAAGCGAAATTATAAGATCGAGAAATCTACTTCCGTAATGGAGTTTTACGTCTCAATCGCTGCAGGTTAACCAAACTCAAAACCACGCTTTGATTGGAAAAAATGGACAAACTATTGTTAATTTGGTAATTTTCTAGAAACCTGCGGCAACACCGATTTTAACGAAATTTGGTATACGGGGGTTTTTGGTGCCCTATCACAAATCTGAAAGATTTTTGGCGGAAACGTTTTGTTCTCGAGATATTCATCACCAAAGTCAAATTTGAACTGAGCTTATTTTCACTATATTCCCCCTTCTTTTTGCACACAATTCTTGATTTAAAGCTAAAGTGTCACACAATATTTGATTTTCACCTTTTAAAACCCCGTTTTTCTACGTTTTTACATTATTTTTGCATTAAATTGCGTGGCTTTTCTTTGATAATGCGGCAACCATACATACACATAGGGCTTCATGGCACACTTGTATTAAAATAAGTCAAAGTATAGCTATGCAATTTAATGCAAAAATAATGTAATATACGTAAAAAAACGGGGTTTTAAAAGGTAAAAATTAAATATTGTGTGCCACTTTGCTTAAAATCAAGAATTGTGTGCAAAAAGAAGGGGGAATATTGTAAAAATAGGATTAGTTTTAATTCCAAGTCTGATGGTGAGTATCTCAAGAACAAAACGTTTCCGCCAAAAATTCTTTCAGATTTGTGATCAGCGCCCCAAAACCCCTGTATAACAAATTTCGTCAAAATCGGAGTTGCCGCAGGTTTCTAGAAAATTACCGTTAATTTTAATAACATTAAATATAAATTTTATTAAAATTTAATCCCACCTTGTTAATATATTACCATGGTATAATTCATCAGTTTTTATTAGAGTTTTACTTGTTTTTCTCGTGAAATAGTCTTGTCGAATATCATTCGAGAAAAATTTTTTAGGCAAAATATTTCTCTTGTTTTATTTAAGTTTGTGGCTTTTTGATAATTTCGTTTATGAAATTTATTTAATACCACTCGCCTTGGGCTCGTGTTATTATTAAAAATGTCATTTACAAAATTGCCAAGGCAACAACCTTTCATACAATCGAAATATTTTGCCGGCAAAATTTTCTTTCTTATGATATTATATACGAAAATCCCTGTTAGTAATAATTTTTTAAATAAACACATTTAATTCTTGCTACCCCTGTAAGCTACCACCAACAAAAAGTTGAGCGTCTCGTAAAAATGAAGCTACTCACCAAAAATTTGCTTGTAAGTAATGAATGGTAAAAATAGTCCAAGGATTTCAGACTATTAATATTTCTAGCGGTTTTTAATTGGTCGATTTTCTTCAAAAGATTTTTTTCCTGATGTCCTATACCTTTTTTCATTTCCATCTTACCCATAACTCAGAGGCGCACTTACAGCCCTGCCGCCCGTAGGCTATTTTATTTTCGCCGCCCATTTCCGCATCTTTTTCCCTCTGAAAAAGTTTAGAAGAGCAAAAAAAAGGTCCTCACTTCCATTTCTTTCAATTGTACGTAGAAGAATTCCAAATCCAACAAAATTATTCATCAGACAATATCTGCCGCCCCCTAAAAATACCGCTATAGGCTTCAGCCTACTCAGCCTATTGATAAAGGCGCCACTGAACGTAGTAACATTTAAGTAGGTATTTTTTTATTTCTGTAAAAAAAT
Organism: Listronotus bonariensis; assembly: GCA_014170235.1. Taxonomy (NCBI): domain Eukaryota; kingdom Metazoa; phylum Arthropoda; class Insecta; order Coleoptera; family Curculionidae; genus Listronotus; species Listronotus bonariensis. The sequence continues at coordinate 24,384 of JACEGR010000444.1, read as the reverse complement.
TCTGGCCGAATTTGCCGCCCCCAAAATCCGCCGTCCTAGGCTTCAGCCTACTCAGCCTATTGGTAAAGGCGCCACTGCCATAATCAATAAAATGCCCTGTACCAAAAAAAGTAAGTCTTTAACTTACCACAAATATTTACCTTTTATCCTTCGATGACCCCAGTCCCGAATACTGTAACCATACACCTTCGATTTACACTTGACACCAGTGAGTTAGTCTAGCATTCTGTTTGCCGGCAGGATCAATCAGATTTGCTTTATTAGCACTACACCCAATAATCTAATTACGTAGGGTTAAATGCCAGCCCGCTCCCTAATGATTACTATTCCATAGCGTTGCTGGGAAACATTAATGCCCGGTTTAATTCATATTCTGCATGTTTATTTTATCAATCCAATCCAGACGTGATCTGGCAAATATCTACTTGTTCGGTTTTAGTTTGATCAGAATATTTGAAAATTTATCGGTGAAATTCAGTGCTGTATCTTGAAGAGTTTTAAATCTTTTATGTAGAGAAACTGCAGCATTTTGGAATGCCAGTTTGTTTTTTTTAAAGAATAAAATTAATTAAAAAAAAGATGGCTTACTAAAAATACATTTCTTATTTGAAAAACTATTAAACTTTCATATTTATTACTAACAAATAGAACAAAATCCAGGAACTTTATAAAAAAATAAAAAGAACCACAAACTAGCAATTATATCAATTGACTTAAAGTGCAATTTGGAATATAGTATTCGGTGTATTCCAAATTCTATTCACATTTTTTTATAAACTTACTGACAACTGCATCTTAGCAACTAATATGTGCCAGCAGCAGCCATTTCCTTATTTTTACCTTTTTCTCTTTTTGTATTCTTGAGCACCATCTTAAATTTATCATTACTAAAAAAACATACAACCTTTAGTATTCCAAATTAACAATATACCATCCTAACCTAAAATGGCATTTCAAATTTTCAAATCTAGAAATATTTACAAAATATATTTTTTTTAAATCTTTGGACAATCCACAAAGGCTGAAAGCCTAAATGCTAACGTACCGTGGGTGTCTTTAGCAGGGTAAAAGGAAGTTTGTTAACACGGGACTTAAAAACTTGAAGATTTGGGGGAAGGAAAGACCTTCGCTGGCAGCAGGTTCCACAGTCTAGAAACTCTAGGGATAAAAGAACGAAGGAAATGAGAAGTTCGGGGCCTGTCCAATTGAACTGTATAGGGATGCATACGCGCGGCACCACGAGTTTCTCTGTTGGGAGCTGCAAGAGGAGGGACTATACTGGATAATTCGTTGGAGGAGAAGCCGTAAAAGTATCTATAGAAGAGCGATAGATCTTCTACAGCTCGACTATGGGCAAGAGAAGGAAGTCTTTGAGTAAGTAAAGGATCATTAATAAGACGAACAGCCCTTCTTTGAATGGCATCAAGAATGCTGAGGGTTATAGGGGATGCCATTCCCCAGACATGAGAACAATATTCCAGAGAGGGTCGAATTTGGGACACATACAAAGTGTATAAATTGGAAGGAGAAAAATACTTTTGGCTTGGAAAAGAAATCCAAGCTTTTTGAAGCCGCGGTGGCTATAGATACAATGTGTTTATGCAAGTTAAGGTTATTCTAAAAAAATCATAAACTAAAAAGGTCACTTAACAGATTAAATAATTACACTAAATATTTTACGTATTGCAGTAAATATTATTATGGGTTGCATACTTACCAAAAAGTTTTTAAATCTGTATTTTCGTTCCGTCGGGGCTCAAAATGGCGTCCTGTTTTAAATGCTTGGTGACTTAGTGTGTCTTACGACGTTATGTTTATGGAAAAAACATATATGACCTTAATAGTTATTTAGATTTTACAGTATTTCAAATTACCTGCAGTATCCCAAATATGCTGCAGTTCTTCTAATATTTTTAGGAAATTATTTTCCTTATTGTGAAATAGACCAACCAGACACCACCATTTTTTAAATACATTTTGTTTAGATAAGTGATTAAATCACATGTACTGTTAAACAGCAAATAAAGCCGTATTTTTTAATGTTAACGATTGTTAACGGTTTAAAATTATTAATTTTTTCGAAAAAGGATGACGTCATCAACGTCCCGTGTTAAACCGTATTTAAAAACAGGATGAAGAATGTTGCGGGAAGTAATAACCTATAAAAAGAGACAGATAAAACAGACACAACAGTGTAATTATTATGCACATTTAAATTCTGGACCTTACACTATGCGCAAAAGTTTCTGGTCTGTTAAAATTCTTAGTTTAAGACCAAGAAAATGACCCCCTAGGGGCTGGGAAATAGTTTTTTTAGACTTAGCAATCACAACAGTGGCATTTTTAGGTCTTTCTAAATTTTCTTCACTCATTCTATGCTTAAAGAGTTTTGGCCAGCTGAAATTTTTAGTATGGGGTCGGGAAAATTACCTCTTAGCAGCCAGAAAATAGCGGTTTTGACGCCCAAGCGTGACACTGTCACTTTTATGTACCTAATTTAAATATACATAAAAATTTTATCGTTAAAATTGCTCCATCGAAAACACGATTTTCCGGCCCGTAATAGTTATTTTTCCAACCCCAAACTTGAAATTTCAGCTGGCAGAAAACTTTGAATGCACGAAAGCACAGAATGAGTTTCGGAACTTAAAAATACGTAAAAAGCTTGTTGTTGTGATTGCCAAGTCTAAAAACTATTTTTCGGTCCCTAAAGGGTAATTTCCTTGGACCCAAACTGGGAATTTCAACAGTCCATAATTTTTCTCGCATAGTGTAAGGTCCAGAATTTAAATGTACATAAATATCTCACTGTTGTATTTGCTATGTCTGAAACAGGATTTTCCGGCCCCTAAGGGATCATTTTCTTGGCCCAAACAGAAAATTTTAATTAGTCGTAGACCTGTCAAGCAAAAATCCGGTTTTGGGTTCAGAATGCACCCACGACTCCGCCTTACCTTGGAAACCGTATTTCAGGGCCTATAGAAGCCCCTAGAGCCAATTCCCGACGTGTAGGGCCATTTCTGAACTCGGATTCGGATTCAGCATCGAAAAATACATGGTAATGCACATGTCTGCTTCGTGTGTATATAAGTATCTAATATGGCGGCTGTTGTAGTTGTGGATGTGGCAAATACAAAAAAATATATTATTTTTAAAATAAATGAAACACGTGACAAATAAAATAATAACTGAAAAATCAAGCAACTCACAAACTATTTAGGCAACAGTAAAAGTGAGGTTATAAATTATCAGCTGATACATAGGTTTAAAAACATCGATTTTTTTACCATATTTGTAATGACGTCATTTTTAAATATGGTTTAAAACATCTTTTGAATTGTTAACAATAAAAAATACGGCTTAAATTTCTGTCATGCAAACCGGTTGTCAAAATTGATAGAAACTAGGTTTTTCAGAAAATATCTACTTATTTAAAAAAAAAAAACCTTTTTTTTATATTTAACACACCGTAGTTCAAAAACTAAGACGTTTAGAACATATGTTTATATGACGTTTTTTTCTTATTTTCCATTGTAGAATCGCCCCGAAAAGTTTGTCGGTTGAGTTACTAGACACCCTGTATGAATGTGGGTCATTTTATTGAAATTGTTGAAAACTTTGGGCTTATCGACTTTAATAATAAAGCACCTTATTTTTTAAGTTTTTAATTGTCTATAAAATGGCGCCCCCAGTTTTGCGATATCTGTCAAAATAAACAAGTTATGATGTAAATAAATTTTAAGTTTCAGGTAAAGTGCCCTTTGGCGGTTTTTAAAAAAGTACCTTTACCTTCAAATTTTGGAAACTGCAAAGCTCAATTAGTGTGCCAAATGTTAACTAGATTGGTTAATAAATAAATGCAATATAGCGAAAAAACAAAAGTTAAAATTGAACTTTTAACCCCTGTAACTTGGTAACCAAGTAGATTTCGACATTTTGTCAAAGGACTTACTAACATTATTTTTTATTGCAGAATGACCCCTTAAAATTTCCTAACGCATTTTCCGAACACCCTGTATATTTTATTAACTCGTATATTTAAGTCTATTCGTAACCATATTGTAATTTTGGTACTTAATTCCGTAAATTATTTGACAATATGATCGTGGACTACTACAATTAATCTAGAAACTGCAGCAGAGTTGCACAAGTCCTCAAAAATTAATTTGAAAACCTACCACCGGAAAACACCATAATAAATGAAAGTGGAATTCTAGCAGCTTTTATTCCATTGTATGTTTTAACAATCAGCTTGAAATAAGCATTTCGCATTTTTGGATTTATTCCGCACGACTCGCAGATTGGATTGTTTAAAATCCCATCAGGCCGTTTCCAGTGATGGACATTACGTTTAGTTGTGTATCGGCTTTTTATTTCAGTTTTGGTTATCTTTAAAATATTAAATGAAAGTAGAAAAAGGCCATTTTTCTACGACCGTTAAAAAATGCAATTTTTTATTTTCATCTATTTAGCAGCCCAAAATGTGAAATTTAAGGTTTAAATAATTAATAGTTTAAAAAAACTAAAAAACACGCTTTTATATGCAACCGAACTAAAAATTAAAAAATAATTTTTCATTAAAAAAATATTTTCACTTCATAGTAAAAAGCGTGTGGTGCATTTTACTATTTTTTCATAACTTTTCCATCATAGATATTGGCAAATAAAATAATTATAACATTTAATATATTAAGCACCCCACGCTTTTTACTATGAAGTGAAAATATTTTTTTAATGAAAAATTATTTTTTAATTTTTAGTTCGGTTGCATATAAAAGCGTGTTTTTTAGTTTTTTAAACTATTAATTATTTTTCATTTTTTGGTTCGTTATATCAATTAATTTTTTAAAAATAAATGCTCCAGTTTATTCACTAAAAAATTTTTTCGCCATTTTGTCAAGATTAGCAAAGTTTTTCAGATTTACTTTCTGAAAATACCCTAATATAAAATTTGAGTAAAATCGATTCAGATCGAACTCTTGAAATGGCCGGTGGTTGGTACCACTGGGACGTACAGGTGACAGATGACACTTGGTGGAAAATAACCAGCCCCTTTTTTATTAGTTCTGTGCCCCTGTATATCAAATTTGGTCAAAATGGGGGTTGCTCCAACTTTCGAAACAATTACCCAATTTGCATAAATAAGACAAATATTTTTTAAAATATTATCTTTTTAAACTAAAAAGAAATTTACCATAAATGTTTTTTTCTAAATATGAGTTTACTTTAGTTTACTTACCTTAAGTGATATTTTAATGTAGTTTGCTAATCTCCATTTCCAGTCTTTGTCCTAATCTAACATTCGGTACAAGTACCTAACACTCAATAAAGGCCTTCTTTTAGAAAGTATAAATGGAAGATGGTATAAAAGTTATATGCAATAACTTGTTAGTTACTTTTATTTGCTTCTTGTATTTCAATTAAAGTGTATACTTTGTTTTTAATAGCTTAGTTAACTGATTTTTTCAACTTTAATTTCACATTAAAGGAATTTTAGGTTATGTTATGACTGAATGACTGTGAATTTTGTCAGATGTCAGTTGGTAATACATATTTCTGTTTTATGACCGCCTGTTTTAAATAATTTTTCATTAAAAAAATATTGTCATTTCATAGTAAAAAGCGTGGGGTGCATTTTACTATTTTTTCATAACTTTTCCATCATAGATATTGGCAAATATAATAATTATAACATTTAATATTTTAAGCACCCCACGCTTTTTACTATGAAATGACAATAGTAGCAAATTTTAAAATTTTTCCAACAGATTGCAACTCACTAAAAATTTCTTCTTCATTAAGTAGCAAAGTTTGAAATTTTGCCAACAGATGGCAATCCAGGCAATGTTTGGACCGTTGCCAACATATTGCAACCCACTAAAAAATTTCTTCTTCATTTAATAGCAAAGTTTGAAATGTTGCCAACAGATGGCAACCTAGGTGTTGTTTTTATAATATAATGGAATTTTTTTCCTGGCGATCAAAAACAAGATAACGGGATACTGTTTGCAGATTATTGCATTGTCATGGGTCCTTAATACGTGTGCAAAGTTTCAAAGAAATCGAATAGCTGGAAGTTGGTTAAAATTAGGCTCAAAGATTCCGTTACATAGGCAGCCAGATGGATAGATAGATTGATAGATAGATAGTTACAACCCAAGTTAATAAAAGCGTGTTAATAAAAACAGCTCCAATTTGGTCATAAATGGCCACTAAGTGTGACCAATACACCAACTTTTACAGCGTGTTTAAAATATCAAGATCATCGAAACATTTTTAGCGCCTTAAATTAGGCATACATAGCTTAATAAAAAAGGTGAAATCGGTCACCAAATGGTTAACATTGGTCAGCATGATTAATTATTTGGGCAGCAAGATCAAAATTTGTAATAAATGAAGGCATTTAAGGTCGGAAAAATTTAACAAGTGGCACAAAGTTAAAAATTTTAGATTTAAAAATAAATTCTAAAAGCTAGCCAATTCCCACCAATTCCCTAATTGTTGGTCACAGGTACTTGATATTGGTCAAAGATAGTGGAATAAATATAAAGAGTTTAAAATTTCATGATGACTAATTGTTACATAAAAATATTTAGCAACTTAACATTCGAAAGTCGCTTTATGCTGTAACAATTGGTCACGAATTGGTCATGATTGGTCATTAATAACACATAGTAATTGGTCAGCAGTTTAATAAAAATAAAAGAAGTTATTTTAAATTTAATGATTGCTACATAAAAATATTAAGAACTTTAATACTGAAGTTAGCGATATCAATTGGTCATAATTGGTCATGCATTTAATAATTTATTGGTACTTTTTAGGTTTTTATTTGGTAAAAAATCGTAAAACCGTTCTAGAAAAGCATTACACGGTCTTTTCTAACGTAATCCAACCCAAATAAGTGTTTTTATAATTTTTTAAATTCGCGAGCCTACATGATACATTTTTTAAATTTAAAATTTAAATTAAATTTTAATTAAATAATTTACATTACTCACTCAAGGAAATTTTAACTTCTTAAAGTACTTAAAACCTTTACCATTCCTATTCAGGGGCTTTACACCAATTTTTTCAAGACATAGCTTTATTGGGAGTGAAGGTAAAATATTTTCTTTACTTGTAACCAATGATGAACAATTCCAACTTTATATTTCTATAAGTCTCTTTTCTTTTTGTCTTCTATTTTTATTTAACAAATTTTACTGTTTTAGTATTTAGATCCCAGAAATTAAGCCTTTATATTAAAGATTTCTAATTGTTAAACAAAATTATTTTATTTAAACTCAGTATGAAAGAGGGATATTGTTGTTAAGCTAGTGGTACATGAAGATGAATTGGAGTGGTTATTTGATGGGTTCTTTTGATCTCATAAAAACACCCCAGGTTGGTTAATTTATCCCTTTTTCTACTAATTCAAACTTTTTTGTGTCTACAAGTACGATTCGAATGGAATTAAGTAATATCTTTGCAAAAACATCACACAAAAATTCAAAATTATGGCAATAATTTTTTTTCACAAAATTTTGATGTGATGGAGAAAAAAAAGGTTTTGTTTGTAGAGAAATCACAAACTAATCAGTGCTAATTGGGTATTTTTATTTAGTCAGGTATACGGTTGCCAACTGGTCACCAGACGTACTTGTAAAATCTGATTGGCGCTGACTAGTTTGTGATTTCTTTACGAACAGGGATTATCATCCTTAATGCTTTATGTTTATCGTATTTTTATTTAAAGAATAATTTTGTTACAGACCAGTGTAAGGCACTCCGCACATAAGCCGGTAAAACAGCGGCGAGAACGCGACTTTTAAGCCTTCGACAGCACGTATGCATATCTCAGTAATCCGTGTCCTTTAGTTAACAAATGCAATACAGGACCGTTTTGTATTTTGTTAACAGTGTGTGGTTTACGTTATCATTGTGTCTAATTGTTACACGGGAAAATAAGTGTTTAGTTTAGAAATTGTTGGACAAATTATGGATTTAGAGGAAAAAATTAAACTTTTGGGTTTTGTGCAAACTTTTAATAAAATCTAAGATGCGTACCAGAGCGCTACTAGAAAATCTATCACCAGTGCTACTTGTCAAGCAGGAGTCACAGCTGGTCACACACAATGATCGTGAGAAATAGGGCTGTGCTCTCGATTTTTTTAATTTTGATAGATGTTTTTTAATTTTACCCTATTATAATAATATGGTAATTGTTTTATGTGTAATCTAAAACAAATATTTTAAATTGTATCACTTGACACTCCAGAGCTGTCACTCCTGCTCGACAAGTAGCACTGATGGTGGATTTTCCGAAAGCGCTCTGCTACGGATCTTAGATTTTACTAAAGGTTTAAACGAAATATAAAAGCTTTATTTCTTCCCTCTACATTCTTATGTGCAGACAGCCACACCCATTACAAATATGGATTTGTTTAATATTAGATTTGTGGAGGATGTCCTGTACTTTATAATTATATTTTAAGAATATTTGCGAAAAGATTACACAGAAAGAGCTTGGAATGAAATCAATTTGTAACGTCAGAATTTTTTTTTTTTGTCTGTAGAATAATCTTCGGGAGGATTCAGGCTTTTTCGTCTTTGTCTTAGATTTTTATGGCACTCTTTGACCAGATTGGACCCATTGGCTGAGAATTAAGTAAAAATTGACCATTAAACATATGCTCTTCCCTGTAGGGTTGCTCCGACTTTCAATACGAATATATGCGTACATGTTGTCGAACGCTCGTAGAATCTCGGTCCCGTCCAATGATTTAAAGAATAATATGGATGAATGCAGCGAGAATCTGAATTACCCTTGCATGGGCTTCGCGCAGGGTGCTAACGGTCATGCGCAATGAGGTTTTACAGCCTGTTAGAAAATAATCGATAGCTGATCACAGGTTATCAACAGGACCGGCTTTAACACTTTGTATCGGTTTTATTAATAAAGAAAATAGGCCAAGTAATTTTGTTTGTTGGATAACATAATTTTACATTTTATTATAGGTTTATATTGGGTGTTTCTCACAGGTGGTTCCACCCTATAACTTTTAAGATAGAAAAATGATATTTGGTATATCGTTATTTCACAAAATTTTGGATGGATTTGTCCATCCAATTGCTTTCTATTACTTCTGGTTTAACCAGAGATGACTGCTACTTTAAAATTTAAAATGGACTACCGGTATATTTTATCCTATTTTGATAGAATATGACATTCTGAATAAAATGTCACCTTATATGTCATTTTTTGACACGTCTGCTGTCAAAAATTTGATTTTTTAAAATCTCAACATAAAGTGTCATGATTAAAACGCTTTATTTTAAGTCAAGTAGCCATGAAAAAGTGAAATTACCCGTCTTATGTTTTTACGACTTCTTACGCGGAGTCAAAGTGTGCAAAATCCTATTTATGAAACTTCTTTTTAAATGGAATGAGCGTGTCTCGTTAGGATATCTTAAAAGAGCATTTATTTCAAAAAATAAATTCATGAGGTTGTCATAAATCGATATTACCATGTAGCACAATGATCGGTTAAGAAAAATTTTATTAAATGCTTTTACAATAAAAACCTTTTCGAAATTCCGCCTATATGGTACCCAATAATTCAAAATAAAATCATCTTAAAGGATATTCTAACGAGCCCCTCCTTCCATTTAAAAAAAGAGTTATGACCATAAATAGGATTGACTTAACCTTAAAACTAAACAATAATATTTGTATTAATATATTCCTTCGTAAAACTGGTTTGACACAACAAAACTAAATGGTTTTGATAAAACGCCTGAGAAAATTTTATAGAATAAACCTTATAACATCATGATTATATTATTATTTTAGGCAAAATAACGATTGTTTTATTTTAGCTTTTTGGTGTAACTAGTATTATGAATAAAGGTGAATCAGGTGAATTTGTTGAGTTAACATTACGCTCCCGCTGCAGAAGCAACAAGTTCAGTTAAACTCAAGGAGTTTAATTCAATCGTTGCGACGCTGTATTTGGCTTGTATATCAATATTAGAATTGTTTCTTTCAACACTTTACAAACTGTGGCGAGAGCGGCACCTAAACGGCAACTATCAAAAAACGTCAAATTTATAAATAGCCAGTAGATGCTTGAAATATTGTTTATATTTTAAGGGTTTGGGCAAACGTGAACTCAGATTTGTGATCAAAGGTAAAAAAACACACGATTAACGAACAATATTAAAATCGGCTGTGGACCCGATAAGTAAACATTATATTATCTGAAATAGGGAATTCCAGGCTTCTTGACTTTGCAAAACAACACCATACAACGAATCATGATTTAGTTCTTTTTTGCAAACATATGAGGGAAAATCACAAAAACCAACCAAAAACGATCACCAAATTACTAATTCTGGCCGACCGACGGCGCGGCGTCGGTCGATTTTACGATCGGAAAATCCCAAATTACGACGAGTGTGGTCCTGTCTTTGTGGAAGTAAATGCTTTTAGTGTTGTAAACACTATATTTATTTAAATACTGTAAATTTTGTCATTGGTACCAACTCCTTTTTTTTAACTATAAAAATCCTAAGTATTGGGATAACTGCGCATGTGCAAGTGCACCCTGTAAACCTCCCTATGTGGGGTTAAAAATTCTTGCGCAGATCTATTGAAAATACGTAGGGACCGGTTTCTAATAGCTATCCGTTTTATTCTTGAAATCATTGGTCCCTTCGTTGTTTCACCGACCCATGTGCCTAACTAACACAAGCCTCATGTTAGTCCACATACCTCACAATTCATAAACTTTAAATAAAAGCTGAATGAATTTAATCCAAAACTGGTTTTACTTTAACATTGTACCAAATTAATTATACAGTAACAAGCGGAAGTCTTAACATGAATTTCTACAATCCAATCGCTGTTATTATCATATATTATTGTTATACATACGTAATCCAGACTCTGCCGTATTGTTCGTAAATTATCCCTGAAACCTAATTAACAGCTCAAGATAAATTAGTCCTGCATAGGATTTAGTTGCAACTAACTTCGTAATAGTTATTGAATGCTGAAGATATAGCATTCGAATATTACGTGATGTCATGGCCTATATGTTAAGGATTTGATGGGTGTAAGGGTATCTTAATGACAGTTATTCATGGTTGACTCATTCGTTGATAATGTATTATGCGTTTCATGGTATAGGTTGGTATATATAACACAGCCCCACTTAAATAAAAGTTTATGATCGATGGCAAAATAATAAAGTCACCATTGTCGAATCTTTTAAAAACTATTGATAATAATTTGGGAGCCAGACACAGCTTTAACTTAGAATACCACAGTACTCTGAGATAGCACGACTAGCTTCGTGCCTAACTAGTACCTTTATGAGAATTTTAAACAAAACTAGCATTCCAAAATATCTATGATTTTAAATATGTTCTTAAGTTTGATGAAAAATCATTTCACAAAAAAATGAAATAAATCTATGGTTAGTATTTTTAGTATTCAGTTGTTTCTTTTTATCTTTAAAAATAACTAAAGCGGGAAGACCTTGTCATAAATAACAGCAAAATTTTACTAACGGTCTACCCTTAATAATCTACAATTGCAGTTCCTTGCCTACATGTAGTTTAAACCAATAAACTTTTTAAGATGCCATGGAAATGTTACCAAGTAAAAATGATTCAACAATTTAAAAAAATTCTGATTAGTTCTTAATGAAACTGTTTTGACTTAGCTTTCCGAGGACTTAATTGTCAGTTTGAAGTTATCGACTCCAATTTTTAAAAATTCAAAGAGCAATTAAAATATGCCGTTTTGACAACAGATGAAAAATGTTTTTACCTCAAAGTGATGAAATATTAGTCGATTGACAAAAACAACATAGGATTGTAAAAGATTCACAAAATGTGTCTCTATTTTCGGCACCTCTCTATCTCTCTCTATTTTTTTTTCTTGGTTTTGGTCCCTTCAGGTCCAATCCACCACTCTCCCCTTCCGGACTATGCTTTCGAGGGCTTCGTCGGCGGAAAATCTGGATAATCGAGCTCGTAGATCCCAGAAATTCCAAAAAGAAAACAAATAATTCAACAATCGATGCAATGCATAAATTGTCGGCTGTCAAACCAAGATCTGCTACTGGTGTTACGTATAACCTTCACTTTCACTACTGACAGTTCCCATGGCACGCCCATCTATTTCCCGCCATTTGAGAAATACTTCGTGTTCACCACCAAACAGGATACCATCAGCTTATAGGAATCTTCGCTCACAGCGCTTAGATCCAGAAGAAAGATGCCGTCAATTTAGCGTGAATCTTTCCTTGATCCCCGAAGGTAGAAAACGTTCGTACGACACCTCTAGCCGCCACTCCGGGAAGAACTTTGTAGTCCTCTACGCACGTCCGCACTGTCTGGAGGTCAAACAAAAAGTCCCAATTTTCGGCACCTGTTGAACGGCTCGACAGAATTCAAAAGTGACAGAAATCAAAAATGAATTGTCAAATGTCATCCAATAACCTAGGTGGTGGTTAGTAATCCCGCTGTAGGGGTTACCAATCGAAATGTTACACCTGCCCGATAAATCAGATTCGCATTTTCGCCATATCTCACTGGATTTTAGCAGCAAATAAAAGAAAACGTGACGGAACGTTACAAGGTTATACACAAAATTTAGACATATGTATTGCCATAATTTTTTCGACGCTGAGTCCGATCCCGAGCTAAGAAATTGCCACACACGTCTTGAAATAGCCTTACGGGCTAAAAATGGTCTCTGGCCCTGAGGGTGCATGCTAAAGCCAAAGCCGGATTTGTGCTCGATAGGTCTAGCCGTAGAGTACCTTATTTTTAGGTTTTTGATTGTGTATAAAATGGCGGCCCTAGCTTTGCGATATCTGTCAAAATAAAAAGTTATGATGCAAATAAATTTTCAGTTTTAGGTAAAGTGCCCTTTGGCGGTATTTAAAAAGTACTTTTGTCTTAAAATTTTAGAATCTGCAAATCTCGATTTATGTGCCAAACATTAACTGGATTGGTTAAAAAATAATTGCAATATGGCGAAAAAACCAAAATGAAATTAAACTTTGACGGCTTGTAACTCGAAAACGAATGACATTTTGAAAAAAAATTATATGAAGCTCTACCCCTATTTTGTCAAGTAGAATCACTCTTTTAAGTTTCGTGATCGAGTTTTGAATCATCCTGTATACTAGAATTTGTATTTACAAAAGTAATATATCTAATTTACAAAAGTAATATATCTAATAACACCACATTAGTGATATTTTCGTGTCATTTTAAATTCTGGACCTTAAACTATGCGTGAAAAGTTTTTGGCCCGTTGAAATTCCCATACTGGAACCGGTAAAATGACCTTCTAGGTGCTAAAAATCGTGTTTTGGACGGCAATTCGCGACAGTGAGATTTTCTTATAGTTCTAAATTCTGTCGCGATTTGCAAGTTCAAAACATTTATTCCCGTGCCTTTTTTTCTATAATGCACACTATTCGCTTAAAAAAAACAGTTCAGGCATTTGTGGTATAGCTTACCATATTTTTGAAATTGTATTTCTTTTATGTTCGTATGAGCTTCCTCGTATATTTCCAATATACTTATTAACCTGAATTAGGCAAAAGCCGGTACAAAAACTATTGACAGTTTTTTTTTTTATCTTTGGACAAACCACGAAGGCTTAAGGCCTAAATACTAACGTACCGTGGGTGTCTTAAGCGAGGCAAGAGGAAGTTTGTTCACACGGGACTTAAATACTTGAAGATTTGGGGGGAAGAAAAGACCTCCACGGGCAGCAGGTTCCACAATCTAGAAACTCTAGGGATAAAAGAACGAACAAAGTGAGAAGTTCGGGGCCTGTCCAGTTGGACCGTATAGGGATGCATACGCGCGGAACCACGAGTTTCTCTGTTGGGAACCGTGAGTGGAGGAACTATACTGGACAATTCTACAGAGCAGAAGCCATGGAAGTACCTATAAAAGAGCGATAAATCCCCCACAGCCCGACGATGGGCAAAAGAGGGGCCTTTCTGTAAGTGAAGGCTCATTAATGAGACAGAATAGCTCTTCTTTGAGTAGAATCAAGAATGCTTAGGGTTGTGGGGAGGCTATGCCCCAGATATGGGAACAATATTCCAAGGGAGGTCGGATTTGGGACACATACAAAGTGTATAAATTAGAAGCGGAAAAATACGATTTGGCTCAAAAGAGAAATCCAAGCTTTTTGAAGCTGCCGTGGCTATAGATACAATATGTTTATGCCAGTTAAGGTTACTTTCAAATGTGACGCTCACAAGATTAAATGTGTCTTTGCTCTTTTCGGGACAAGGAACATGATTGTGTTTTGGAGGCATTAAAATGGACGAGAGTTTTGGCGCCCCAATCCGATATTAAATTAAGATCCTGCGAAAGAGATATTTGCATCGCTCTGCGTTTGTTTTCCAAGTCAGGTTTAGTGATGGGTTTAGGAACCTGAAAACTGGAGTGTAGGGTACTATCGTCGGCGAAACTATGAATGGAATTAGTTGTGGACTAGAAAAGGTCGTTGATGTGAAGAAGAATCAATGTTGGTGCTAGAACTGAGCCCTGGGGGACTCCAGCATTTACTTGGTGAAAGCTTGAAGAATGGCCGTCCACAATAACTGATATACGTCGATCAGATAGATAACTAGAGAGCCAAGTACAGAGTTTAGTTGAAAGACCATAGGAGGAAGTTTATTAAGAAGTGCGGCATACCAGACCTGGTCAAAAGCTTTGGATATATCAAGAGCAACGATCTCGGACTCACCTAGAAACTCAGACTTATTCCAATAGTGTAATACGAAGGAAAAAAGATCTGCTGTAGATCTTTTGTGACGAAATCCATACTGCCTGTCATGCAAAATTTTGTGTTTTTCTAAGTACTTAAGAATTTGTGAATTATTTTATTTTTCCATTACTTCACACATGTGAACAGTATGGGTACAACGAGTTTAAATAAATATTATTGTCAAGTAAACTTGTTTTATAAGCTAAATATATTTTGTAACCATCATGGCTTAGTTATTAAAATGTGTTAATGTTAAATTAAAATCGTTTAATGCACAACTGTGTCTAAAGCTGTTAATTGTGCTATAACAATTATTTGCGAACAGTTTGGTGAGACGTGCATCTCAAATGCATAATAAAGTACGTGGCATTCAAACTGGATATATAGATATATTGTTGCATTTCGTAGTCGAAGACGATAGCTTGTAATTGGAAAATTTAGTTTCTAACTAAGCATGCGAAAATCCTAAAACGAGTATGGTATATTTTATTGGCAATTTTAATAGACAAATAGTAGGAGAGCTAGTGAACCCTTCGAGTAACGTTAAACCAGTAAGGCTGGAAATTTGTCTAGTAATAAATCATAGCATGCTAAGTACGAAAGTCATAACCTTCCAGGCATTAGCCGTGCACATCATCACCCTGTATATTTTTGGAAGTTAAAAAAAAAAACATAATAAAGCTGTAAGCTTCAAATTTTTCTGGATTAAGTTCCTTTATAGTAAGGTTTGGCGTTTTCGATGAGCACAAGTACCTGCCAGACGAACAGAAAGGTGTGGCTGTTTTAAATGGCCATATTTCCAAAACCAATAAAGTTAGATGAACCTAATAAGGTGTTTACCTAAAACTCTTTTAAAGATCTTTTTAACGGTGATACTGGTGATAATAAACAATGTGAAACAAAAGTTTTTTTAATGATGCACCCTGTATATTAAATGACCACTGAAAAAAGCTTTAAGAAAATAGCACATTAGGTTAATCTTACTTAATTGGTTTTGGAAATATGGCCATCCAATCATCCACATCTTTCAGTTCGCCTGGCAGGTACTAGTGGTCATCGAAAACGCTTGTCAATTTTTTTCAAACTTTACTATGAGTAAACTAAATCCTAGAAAAATTTTAAGCTTACAACTTCAAGCTTTTTGTCTTAGAAACTTTTAAAAATATACAGGGTGATGATGTGCACGGCTGATGCCTGCCAGGTGATGATTTTCGTAATTCGTATGTATGGCTCTATATTGGTTAGGCGGATTCATTTATTGGATGGTCTTTTTGTTGGGTACACGCCTGGAAAGAATGGGACCGCTTCGGTCCTGGTCCCGGGGTATACGAGCTGAACCTGTTCAGCCCTATTAACTAATATGAACTGGCCGGTCGCCTGAAAGAAAATAAAGAAAAACCCCTAAAAACCCAAATAATTCTTATTAGAGTCTTTATTTTGTTTCAAGCGACCGGCCAGTTTATAAGGGTCAATAGGGTTGAACAGGTTCAGCTCGTATACCCCGGAACCAGGACCGTAGCGATCCAATTCTTTCCAGGCGTGTACCCAACAAAAAGACCATCCAATAAATGAATCCGCCTAACCAATATAGAGCCATACCATACTAAGTACGAAAATCATCACCTGGCAGGCATCAGGCGTGCACATCATCACCCTGTATATTTTTAAAAGTTTCTAAGACAAAAAAGCTTAAAGTTGTAAGCTTAAAATTTTTCTAGGATTTAGTTTACTCATAGTAAAGTTTGAAAAAAATTGACAGGCGTTTTCGATGACCACCAGTACCTGCCAGGCGAACTGAAAGGTGTGGATGATTCGGATGGCCATATTTTCAAAACCAATTAGATAAGATTAACCTAATGTGGTATTTTCTTAAAGCTCTTTTCAGTAGTCATTTAATATACAGGGTGCATCATTAAAACAAACTTTTTGTTTCACATTGTTTATTATCACCAAACAAAAAGACCATCCAATTTAGTATGGTACTCATCACTATAAAAATTTCCATAGCTTTACAGGTCTAATATTACTCGAAGGGTTAACTATTTCTGGGACAAAAAGTAAAATTCCAGCCACAAAAAATATTTAAATACTAAACTTAATTATACTTTTTAACCAATCAAGGGTACTAGGTGCAAATAAATAAACTTTTTTACCAAACTTAAATAGGTATTCTTGACAAGTGGACAAAGTAATTTTTTAGAAAGAGTTAAAAACAATTTACTGTTTGTTATTTCATTGCAGTGCAAAGTTGCATCTGACAAACACTGGCTAATTTAATAATGTAGATTTTCTTACAAGCTAAAGATTTTTCTAAACTAAACGAACCTAGGTTCGTTAAACAAATATTTTACCAAAATAAGGATTCTTGACAAGCAGTCGAAATCATTTTACAGATATTATGGAAGGGTTAAAATATAGTCCTGGACGAAAAAAATAAACCGGAAACCAAAATTTTAATCAAATTTATTGTTTAATACCTTTTTGGTTTTTGACAGATTTAAAATATTTTTTGGGCCAGTTTTAGATCCTTCCATTAGGATTATTATTAATTATGGGAATTGCAAAAACTCTTATAAAATAAGGTGTTATACAGGGGATAGGCAAATGTTGTAATTTGTTCAAATTTTGTTAAATCCCTGTGGAAAAATTTAAAGTTACAATTTTTGATAAGTGTATTGGAATTAAAAGCCCGTTTTTTTACCATTTTTTTAAATTTATTTTTCGAGTTACGAGCCGTCAAAGTTAATTTTTATTTTGTTTTTTTGCCGTTTTGCATTTATTTTTTAACCAATCCAGTTGATATTTGGAACACAAATCGAGCTTTGCAGATTCTAAAATTTTAAGACGAAAGTACTTTTTTAAATACCACCAGAGGGCATTTTACCTCAAACTTAAAATATTAAAAAAAACATTTTAATTTTTAACACCCCGTAGTTCAAAAACTAAGAAGTTTAGGACATATGTTTATATGAAGTTTTTTTTTATTTTCTGTTGTAGAATCACCCCGTAAAGTTTGTCGGTTGAGTTACTGGACACCCTGTATGTATGTAGGTAATTTGATTGAAATTGATAAAAACTTTGATGTCTATTGGTGCCTAAACGGTTAGGTTTATCGACTTTAATAAAGAGTACCTTATTTCTTAGGTTTTTGATTGTCTATATAATGGCGCCTTTAGCTTTGTGATATCTGCCAAAATAAAAAGTTATGATGTAATTAAATTTTAAGTTTTTGATAAAGTGCCCTCTGGCGGTATTTGAAAAAAGTACTTTTGTCTTAAAATTTTAGAATCTGCAAAGCTCGATTTGTGTGCCAAATATCAACTGGATTAGTTAAAAAATAAATGTATTAGGCGAAGAAACCAAAATAAAAGTTAAACTTTGACAGCTTGTAACTCGAAAACGAATGACATTTTGAAAAAAATTCATATGAAACTCTACCCATATTTTGTCAAGTAGAATCACCCCCTTAAGTTTTGTGATCAATTTTTGAATCACCCTGTAAATATGTGGTGAAAACCCAGTATTTAATTGTTAATACAAATAAGATCCACAACCAAAATATTTATTAATTTATTTTTTCGGTTTCTAATGAAAAATAATTTCGTTTTGTTAAAACTTGTTAGGTTACATATTAAACATCAAACTTCACAAGACACAAACTACATTATCGTGGTAAATAAAATCCGTTTGAAGTCAACACGTTCTGCTTCTTTAGTTTTTCCGGAAAAAGAAATAAAAACAAATGGAACCGCAATCAGTGCTCAAATGGGAGACTTTATTTGGCTTGGGAGTAACAACATCGAATTTCACTTCGTAGTTACGAAGAGCTCCTTTCAAATTTTATACCTGCTTTCTTTTCCATCACGTTGCTGTTAATATTTAATGTCTCTGGAAATAAAATTCCCTTACAACAAGCTATTGACCTGTTAGTAAATCGGGAAATAAATATTGCAGAAGCAGTGGCGTGTACTCGCAGTATTATTTTTATGAAATGTTGGTATTTATTTAGGACCATGCCAAATCAGATCGTTCTTTTTTTTTAATAGAAATTATAAAAATCCCAAAATTAAAATAAATAAAATATATAAAAACTCAAAATCGCTGTTTCGGTGGCAAGTTTGCCACCGTTTAAAGATAAAATTAAATAAAATTAGAAAATTTTAAAATTTAACTATTATTAAGGTCTAAAATTTTAAAATTTGGGCTCTAGTTTTTAGAATATTTCAAAAGACTTTTAATATTAAATGTCAAATTTTGTATCATAGGTATAACTGGTTGCTGGTGAATTAATTATTTAAAATACAAATATGGTTATGAGTTAGTTCATTTTAAGTTTTCCTGAAGACACTTCAGCATCAGGCAATGGTAAACATTAAACATGTGGTATTTAAATTAACAGATATTGATGCTGCACCTTTATATTTATTTAATTATGTTTACGCACTTTCTTTGGTTTATTTTTAATATAACTTCTTTTAGAACAAGTTTTTCTGGCTAAATCACCTAAAACATTCCAGTTTATCCTGTGCTTGTTTTCAAAGGTAAATTTCTAGAAACCTGCGGCAACTCAGATTTTAACGACATTTGGTATACGGGGTTTTTATGGGCGCTGATCACGAATCTGAAAGATTTTTTGGCGGAAACGTTTCGTTCTCGAGATATTCATCATCAAAGTTTAAATTCGAACTAAGCTTATTTTCACGATATTCTCCCTCCTTTTTGCACACAATTCTTGATTTAAAGCTAAAGTGTCACACAATATTTGATTTTTACCTTTTAAAACCCCGTTTTTCCACGTTTTTTACATTATTTTTGCATTAAACTGCTTTTCTTTGATAATGCGGCAAACCATACATACACATAGGGCTTCATGGCACACTGAGATTGAAATGATTCAAAGTATAGCTATGCAATTTAATGCAAAAATAATGTAAAATACGTAAAAACGGGGTTTAAACAGTTGAAAATCAAATATTGTGTGCCACTTTAGCTTTAAATCAAGAATTATGTGCAAAAAGAAGGGGGAATATTGTAAAAATAGAATTAGTTTAAAATTCACGTCTGATAAATATCTCAAGAACGAAATGTCTCCGCCAAAAAATTCTTTCAGATCCGTGATCAGCGCCTCAAAAACACCCGTATACCAAATTTCGTCAAAATCGGAGTTGGCGCAGGTTTCTAGAAAATTACCTTTTCAAATTTTGCGTTTTTGATGTATGTTCTGTGTTCTTTTATGCGTTTAGCTAATTGTCTATAAGTTTCACCTATGTTAACATGCATTTTAAAACTATTTCCGGATAAACCGGAATGCTTCAAATATTTGAGAAAATGAAACTAAACGTAAAACTAAAGAAAGTGAGTACATATTATTTAATAAAGATATAAATGTATATCATTATTGTTTGGTTATTTAAATAACAAATGGTTACCTTTGCTTGATGCTAAAGTGTCTTTAAAATCAACTAACTTATAACATTTTGAGTATATTAAATAATAAATACATCAACCCTATGTCACTAATGACACAAGATTTGACATATAATGTCAAAAGTTTTTCAGAATATTTTAAAAACTTAATACTGGTTAACTTGATTTTTTTTATTTTTATTAAATTTTATCTTGACATCGTTGTCTGTCTTGCCACAGATCTTTGGTTTACTTATTTAAATTTATTTTTGGTTAGTTCTGGTTATTATAATTGGGAATATTTTGCAAACGATCCACTTTTTAACTGGGGTTTATTGCGATAGATCGTTGTATTTTTGGCGCAAAGAATATTTCACAGGATTATGTACACATCATTTGGAAAAATCCATGTGTCCAGATAAATCGTGAAGATGTACAAATAATTTTTTATGTGAAATAAACCGTTTAATAAAGGTAAAGAAAAATGTAAACTGGGTTTCTTTTAAACACCAATCCAACTTTCTCAGGGGTGGCAGTTTCTTTAAACTAACCACTAATTTCGATGTGGCTTGTCCACAGGGTGGTTCTATATTTTAGTATTAGTAGGTATTAGTTTGTTATTTAAAGTAGGAACTTTCTAAGCTAAATTTGTAACAGAAAAACTACTATTAAAACAATTAAATTTTGGTAACAGTGCCGAATAGGGTTTTCTGCCGTTTTTAAGATTTTTTAAAAAAGTGATACTTACTGATTTTAGACCCTCTTCTAAATACAATACAAGTGGCGCTGATCCAAAATATCCCATTTTTAATTAATTATAACTAAAGAAACTTCCAGGACCGGGATGTGAATAGGGATTCTGGGCAGGGTAAAATAAGTAAAATGAGTTAATATTCGTCAAAATCACGTCCGAAATTAAGTAAAAATCTTTTTTTTATGAATATTTTTGTTAAAAATGTAGAAATGTAACAGAAAATTAAAATGTATGTTTTATAACCTCAAACTAGCAAACAAGGTTAAAGAAACGTCATTTATTGAAAGTCAAATATGAAGAACATTTGGCAACATCAAAAATATGTCAAAGGGATATAATTTTTTTAATTCTTTAAAATAGCCAAGTTAAAAAAAAGAGACTTGACTAACAAGAACTAACCTGACCGTGACTTCGGTCACGTTGAATTTTATTTTAAAAAATCCTCTACATATAGAACTCGGATGCGTAAAGTTGCCGATGTTGCCAAATGTTCAAATTAAAAGTGACAAACTTTCGAAAAATCTAAATTTTTATTTTTTTACAAAAAAATACTAAATTATTTATAACTGCGCCATTACACTATTATTAGGAACAAATAAGAGATAACATGTAAGCCAAAATTTTTTAAAAATCTTAAAATTGGCAGAAAACCCTATTCGGCATAATTACCTAAATTTTATTTAAAGCAAAAAATAAATTGATAAATAATGGTGAGTTTAACTAAATAAAGGCTTGAAAAAACGAATAGTCTTTAAGATCTTATTTCTAAATTACCTTACAGTTTATTGTCAGTAAATTTGTCCAGTCTGTCAGCACATTCACTTTAAATCACTATTGTACTAACTACTACTAATTATTGTACAGTATATCTGTTGAAAGTCTCAAGACATTTTGTCTGCGGTGTTATTTTATGTTGTAATGCTCGGGAACGAGATAAAAATGAAAAGTTGAGAAAACCTTAGCGTTTTCATGGAATGTCTTTTCTAAGACAATTTGTACAAACAGTTTGCACAAAACAGCTGGGAATAGCACAAAAGAAAAACTTTTTTCATAAGTACTTAGTTAAAAGAACCTTGACGTTCTTTTTGTAATAGTTGTCCTTTTGACAAGTCTATTACGTAATCTTTGTAACCTTATGTTACTTGAGGGAGCCCCAATACACTTTTGGGTGTGAAAATTTAAGAGAAAACCTTACGTTCTCGTAAACTAACGTGAAAAAAGTAACCTCTTGTTACATGAGTGAAATCTTAATCTACACTAAATTGTCAAAAGTAATTTGGGAGAGAGAAGTTAAAATAGAGGTGGGTCCAAAGAAAAAGCAAATGGTTAAACCAATAAAAATACAGAAACAAATTAAACCAAATATGGCTTCCATAATTTAGAAATCCTATTGGTCAACTAAAAGAACCAATATCTAGGGTGAAATTATTAAAAGTTATTCTGGGAACTAGTCAAAGCCCCGACAAAGCATGCCGATATCGCTGTGGCGCAAGCCGCCAAAAGCGCGGCCGCGTTTGTGTTAAAGCGGTAGAAGCCCGGCGGAGATCTTCAAATGCTTATTTCTGATAGCGGTATTTCGCCGAAAGGAGACATGAACCGGGGTTAAATAAACAAAGAATTTAAAAATAGATAAATATTCTTAGAAGTCAGTAAAAAGATTATTTGAGGTTTTTAAGGAAGTAAATTTGAATAATTTGCAACTTGGTAAGAAAATAGAGAGTTTTCGCAACAAAAGGATATCCTAAGGGTTGCTCGTAGCTATATTCAGAAAGTATACATTTGTGTTCACAAAATGGAGTAGAATAAAAAAATAGTAAAGATATAATATACAGAGGCACAAAAAAATGACATTTTGAACATAAGCAAACAACTGCAGGTGACTCTCTCTACATTTTACAACGTTGTATTTTGGTGCAAGGAATGTATGGTAACGTCTTTTGCAGATATTTTAAAGACAACCTGTATAATAGGGTTTAGGATTTTTTACTATGCATTTTTTTAATGTAAAAATAATCATATACATAAAAAATACTCCTTGTTATTGCAATATAATAAGCAGATCGAGATAAATCAGTTTAATGCTGGGTTTAGATGTAACTAACTTGATAATAATTATCACTGAATAGTGATGATTTAGTATTCCACGGAGATCTGTTATAATGTCGTCTATACATCTACTTACGAATACAGGATAATGAGGGTGACAATTTATTATAATTAAACCCAAGTGAGGTGGGAATATTAGTTTCTCTCTACATGTTTACCATGCAGATGCGTTATACAGTGAATTCCAATTAAAACTAGCCACCTCGCATAACTTGATTATTTGTACACTTTAAAAAACAATCCTGAAACCCTTCAGTTTTTATTTTTAGGAAAAACATTTTTGTGTTAAAATTTACTTGTTCAAGGTGATCCCCTCCCCATATCAACACAAACGTCAAAAAGCTTTATTGGGAAAGTGAGTCAAGTGGTACCTTATCTTAAAGGGTTTTAAATGCTTTCTTTAGCAAACTTAAATCTTTTAAATTCGGTTTTGTAGTTTCCAAAAAATTAACTTTTAATACCTGTTACCTTTCGTCCATCTAACTTTTTTATTTTTAAACTTTTAATACCTGGTACCTTTCGTCCTTGTAACTTTTTTCTTTTTTAGAATATCAAAATAAAATTCGGTACTTAGGTATATCCAAGGTTAGTTTATATTTATAACGTTGTGACATATCCTCAACTTTTAGGCGGTTTGAGATCGGGGACGCTGGGAAGGGCACTCCACGGAGAAAAGTTGGCAAGACTGGGTAAAATTCAAGCTGATGATCAATCCAGTGGCGCCTAGAATTTGCGCATTTCATTTTGCATTGTTTTGGAAGTGATATTTGTTGAAAGATGTAATTCCAAATGTTTTTATTTTAAGTAAAAGAATTTGCAACTTATTAATATTTAAAAACTGTTGTGTAAACGGTTGTTCTAATAATACAATAAACTGTATATTTTCGGCACTGAACAACATGGCCAAAAAATGGGAGATGTGACGTCATAACACGTCAAAGCAATATGGCCAAATGTCGTGACCTTATATAGACCAACTTTGAGGTATATCACCTAAATGTATTTTCTAATATTTTAAAAACTTGACAATTATATTTTTATTCTAACAATTTAAAAATTTACTAATTATACAGAGTGTTCTTTTGAAACAACAAACTAGATATGGATCTTTTTATTTGGCATGTTGGATAACACAGGTCAATATGTTTTTGTTACAGTTAAAATAGTACAAGGTGGCTCATTTTCATTGACCTTACAGGGTATAGCGAAAACTAAAGATAGAAAAAATATGATTACACAATCTCTATTCCGATTTTTGAAACAGTAGCGAAAGTAAATCATGGCTAACTTAATTTATTTAAAAGAAACAGTGTTTTTAAAATTT